>JAIRCK010000049.1:0-236810 GCA_020744315.1 Curvularia eragrostidis | reverse complement strand
CATCTGTCGTCTAACCGTTGTCTGAGACGCCAATAGTCCAGTCTTGTGGGAGATCGCGATACCAGATATTCTGATGGACTTTACCAGATAGGATCACTAAGGGTGGTAGAGACTAGCCAGACGCGTTAACGCACTTAATTGCTGTAACCCACTCGCGATTGCCTGGCTCTACGACGGCTGGCCGACCAACTCTTTTAGAGCTTGTGACTACCTTTGACGATATAGCGACGCCTATCGCGAATCTAGTCTCGTCAAAGTTGTAGATATCTTGATTAAGAACGCCGTACGTCTGGCGCGTCTCCTCTACTAGCTTAAACCACGCTGTAATCACGCTAGGATCCTCATAGTAGGCGCGCTAGCTATTAAATCTTCTACTCTATTTCGTCTGAAGCTTAGGCTGGCTCTGGATAAAGCGTGATATCTAGTTCTTACTAACTAGCTGTGGAGGTAGATCTTGGCCACGCGCGGCGAGTAGAGCGTCTGCTATTCGTCGCACGTTGATGATATGGGGTGGAAAACCTCGTTGATCTAGCTTTAGGATCCACTGTACGAGAGACTGCTCTTTAATAGGTGATAGCTTTCGCTTAGTAGAGACTGTCTCTGATCGCGGCTGGACACTACGGAGGCGCGTCTGAAGAGTCGACTTTGGCATATTATATGCTTTTGCGAGAGCGTAGATAGATTGCTTTGGATTATTATGATAAGAAGCTATAGCAAGACTAATTCTGTCTTTGCGAGAAGTTAATTGAGCGCGTTGTTGTCGCGGCATTGTGGTGGTTGTGGAGAGAGTTGGGTCAGGTTTGGTGGGGCGGCCAGCTCACTGGTGTGGCCAGCTCACTGGTGGCGCACGTTATGTGTTGTTGATTTCTAAGCATTTCCCATCTTATTCTCTTGTCCCGACACCACATCCAGTGCCCAGTTTTACTCTCAGGAAAACCCTCTATCACACAGAAAGAAAACCTAAGCAACATCAAGACAACAGACAAAAATGAAGGAAGCCCAGGTTTCAAAAGGCCCCGTGGTGGCGATCAAGGATGTCGAGATTCCAAAGCCAGGCCCAAAGCAAGTTCTCATCAAGGTTGTAGTCAGTGGTAGTAACCCCAAAGACTGGTATGTTGTTGATTTTTTCACCCATTGTTCAAGGGCCTTGAAAATGTCATAGAACCGGATGTATACGTGTGCAACCTCAAATGACCCGAATCACTGACACTAGCGCAAAACAACAGGAAAATCCCAGAATGGCTTAGCAAGGACAACTACAACTCGGGCGATGACATTGCCGGCTACGTCCACAGTGTTGGCCCAGAGGTGTATGAATTCGCGCCTGGAGACCGTGTCGCCTCGTTCCACGAGATGATGACGTCGGGAGGTAGTTTCGCAGAGTACGCCATTGGCTGGCAACACACAACGTTCCATCTTCCCGACTCTGTCTCTTTTGAGGAAGCAGCCACCATTCCGCTTGCAGCCATGACGGCGGCAATCGGTCTTCACCTGCGCCTGGGCCTGCCCGATCCCTGGACGCCTGTGCCCGACGGCAAAAAAGTGCCGCTGGTAGTCTACGGAGGCGCCTCGGCCGTAGGCGCGTACGCGATCAAGCTCGCGCAACGAGCCAATATCCATCCTATTATCGCCGTTGCGGGCCGCGGCGCATCTTTTGTCGAGGGCCTGATTGATCGCTCCAAGGGCGACACCATTGTTGATTACCGAAAGGGCGACGACGCGGTCGTGCAAGGAATCAAGGATGCGCTGCAAGGCGAGAAGCTCGAGTATGCCTACGACGCTGTCTCCGAGCACAACTCTTACATCAACATTGTGAAGGTGCTGGACCCACATGGCCATATCACCCTTGTTCTTCCGGCCAAGGAGTACGATGGTATTCCGGAGACGGTGAAGCAGACCAAGACGAATGTCGGAGCGTCGCATAATGACGATAGAGATTATGCGTTTATCATGTTTAGGTACTTTGCCAGGGGCTTGGCCGAGGGGTGGTTCAAGCCGCACCCGTATGAGGTTGTGCCGGGCGGTTTGGAAGGTGTGGAGACGGGATTGAAGAACCTGAAGGAAGGAAAGGCGAGTGGTGTCAAGTATGTGTTCAAGATTGGAGATGACAAGGAGAAGTTGTAGGGGAATTTAACGTGATCTGGGGAAGATGGGACTTGGATACCAAGGACCTGCGGTTGAAGTACAGGAAAGGTGCAAATTAGATGTGTGATAGTAACATCTTTGTAATGTGTTTTATAAGATTCACCACTGTTCATTATGCGTACGTGTGAGGTAATTACTTTAGAGCATCTCTTGTGACTTTGTTACACTCTAGCACTTGACAACATAAAGCCTGGACACCCCATTTTCGATTGTACTTAATTAGTACTTCTCCTCGAGCATACATAAAATGATACGCTCTGAGACAAGGTAAGTTTTACATATAAGGTATTAGCACGTGGTCAGGCTATGAGTATATACCAAGTTTTCTTTCAGAATAAGTAGGCGCCTTTTTCACTCAATTCACACCAGCGATGGGTTTTTAGCACTGTCTCTGGCTACTCTATTGCAAGTTCCCTTTTGATCTTTTGACCTCAATCACGTATTGTGCCATAATCACGGATGCTCTACAGCATATTATCTTCTACTATCACTTTCAAAAAACCCAATGAAAGGAACATACATATATTCAGTTGGAGCTAGTAAGACATCCTATTTACAATGCCAAAAACCTAGCACGAGACCCGAATATCATACCTCCCACCATTTACCTCCAACACCGCATGGCCAGTCTTCACAACATACCTATCTTTATCCACAATTCCCCCGTTAACTACAACCACCACATCCCCACACGATCCCTCAACAGGCAATCTCAGCTCTCCACCCGTCCCAACAGGCGTATCGACCACTGCCCTATAACCTCCTCCACCATTCCTCTCCCACTGCACCCTAAACCTCCCCAGCCCCGTCACAAACCCGGCCTCCGCCCTGCCCAAATCCCCAAATTGTGGTTGAAACAGCCACTTCCTGCCCGCGGGCTCCGTAACCCTAATCCCAGCCACAAATTCCGTTAGAGCACTCGTCGGCCCAGAGCTCCAGCCATGGCTATGACTGACATAACTCGGATCGTTTCCGTAACCCCTCTCGGCCCTATACCCAAACGAGCCATCCGTCCTGTAGCCCTCTATGACGGTGCTGCCGGCCGTGCCGTTGGGATTCTTTGCGTACCAGCCCCAGCTGCGGCGGATGAGATCGAGCGCGCGGTCTGCGCGGCCTGCTGTGAAATGGGCTTGGATTTCGAAGCTGGATATGAAGGGGGAGATGTTTCCTGGTAGTTCTGGAGCTTCGGCGCCGATGGGGGTCCAGTTGTGTGTTAGGGCGAGGGAGATGGAGGAGGCGGTGGGGGAGTCGGCTGGAACGAGGGAGAAGAGAAGGGACATGCTGTTTGCGTCCTGGGGGTGCAGAGATGTGGCTGTGGCGTTGTCGCGAAAGGCACCGTATGAGGCGTCGTAACAGTGCGTTAGGATGGCGGTTTGGAGGGCGGTGGCGCGTTCACGCCATAGAGATGCCAGACCGGTTGTGTCGTTCAGCCAGGTAGCGAGCGAGGCGCCTGTTTGCAGCGTATGGAAGAGAATGACATTTGCCTCTGTGTTGTTGTATCCCGTTTGCCAGCGAGCCCAGTCGCGGGTGCCAGTCTGGTTCAAGAGACCTGTCTCGTCTACCTTTGCATAAATGTACTCCATGGCCTTTTTATATCTCATCCAGTTTCTCTGGACAAAAGCTGCATCAGCCGTATACAGCATGTAATTGTACGTCCCGATCAGCGTCCACATGTGATATGTGTCGCTCTTCTGCTGGAGGAGCGGAGGCCCAGCTTCCGGCAACGAGCCATCCGCATTCTGGTAATCAAACATGACCTGTAGAGCGTTCTTGACGCTCTCCAGATCCCCTGTGCTGACAAAGGTCGACGGCACAGCTATGCCCATGTCCCCAGGCCATACCGCGCGGTCCCTTTTCGCCCCATCAACTATGATGCTCGACCCAGGACCCAGCGTACCGTTATTCGCCCATCCATTGGCAAGCATGGGAACCCATCGCCCGGTATTCGGGGGCACTGCGTTCGTCTGAAGCGTGTACGCACCCGCATACCAGATCTGATTCAGCAAGCGGTCCCCACAATGGAAGTATCCCTGGTACGCACGTAAATTCGACCAAGTCGGCTGGAGACTCAGCTCCAACCGCACATCCTCGAGCGTTACATGGTAGTTTTCCTGCTCCGTCATGAGGAACACAGTCATGTACCTGAATCCACCTCTCATGACCTCATCCGGCATCGTGTACGTCTGCAGCCCACCAGCAGAAACATTGAACATCAGCGCGCCGTCTCTTCCCTGAAACTTACCATTAGAAGAATCAGACCACTCGCCGACCCAATTCAACGCCTCGGAAAATGCAAGTCCTATCCGCCCCGTCCCGTTGCTGCTGCGATATGCAAGTGACGCGATGCCCCCGACCTCGCGCCCAAAGTCGAATACGACATTCGATCCGTTGCCGTGCAACACATTTATATGCGGATAGTTCACTGGATGCCTATCTTGTAGCGTAAAAACGGATGAGGGACGAACGGTGCGTGAGGATGGTGCGTAGATATTCTCATCCCAGATACCTATGTCGTATCAGATCTCTCTCTTCTACAGTTCTCTGACAAAAGTTTGTTCGCGCAAGACACTTGTAGTGGACCTGTATTTGCCCCAACAAACTTCTGTCCTAGTACTGTATAACTTTTCCACGCACCGGGAAAGGCGGCCTCAGCAGGTCCGCTGCATGTAGTGTTTCTCCAGCATGCTCCTGCTAGCGCACTCCAAGGTAGCAACGCAAACGTGAGTACTAGCCATATACATGTTGCTAGGTCCATCATGTTCGGAAAACAAGAAGAACAGAAAAGAAGGGCAAAGTTACATTGGGGGCCTTGGGTCGGTAAAAAGGTAAGGGACTTTTTTTTGGTAGATCACTAATGGCTATGTATACGTGCGTTTCTTCCCCACAGAACAAGAGAGGAGAGCAGCACTACGTGAAAGACTCGGGGTGTAATATGCCGAGGCGGGCGAACCGGATCGGTGGGAGGGTGAGATGGGCGCAAAGCGGGAATATCATTTCGTGCGGGGAAAAGAAGATTGTACAGTACTAGGGCAAAGGTTTGTTTAGGCAAATACAGGCCCACTACGAGTGTCTTGCGCAAACAAACTTCTATCGGATGACTGTAGTTCAGATGGAAAGAAGAGGTACAATGGCGCATGCTTCTGTTTGCACGGTAATAGACAACTAATGTGAATCTTGCATCGCATTAAGCTCAAGAAGCGAAGTGAAAAGCTAACCTTCCACATCTATTGATTTACAGCCCAGATAAACACTATGCCCCGATGACATCATCTAAACTACAACTTCCCCTTGGTCTCACGCCCAAGTATCTCCTCCCTCCGCCTCACATTCACATCTCTCGGCCCCTCTTTCTTAAACTTTGCCGTAATAACCCATTCCATGATGCCCCTCCTGCCCAACCCTTGTTCTGCAACCTCCTTGCCTGGGTAATCCAAGGCGAGCACTGCCGTGCTCTTGTCCACACCGCCAATGCCATCTTGCTCGCTCTCGCCATACTCGCCTTTACCTAGGGCCATGGGAGAGATACACGCTTCAGTAAAGGGGACCTCGGGCTCGCCGTTGTATACACGGGGCTTGTGCAGGAATTCTAGGAGCCGGTCACGCTCGGCCTGGAGTTCCTCGAGGGAGGGCGTGGGCGAAGAGGAAGAGGTCACGGTCGCGGCAAGATATGGCGACATGAGGAGCATGAGGAAGAATTGCGGAGGAAACAGGATGATTCGATTCTGTCGCGCAAGATCGATCCATTTGTTTGGTGGGAGGAAGCGTGCGGCTGTGTGCTCGATGCCTCCGTCGTGCGTGGGGTTCGGGATTATGATCTCGCCTTCTTCTCCTAGACCTGAAGATGGC
This sequence comes from Curvularia eragrostidis, assembly GCA_020744315.1. Taxonomy (NCBI): domain Eukaryota; kingdom Fungi; phylum Ascomycota; class Dothideomycetes; order Pleosporales; family Pleosporaceae; genus Curvularia; species Curvularia eragrostidis. Next base: position 230,819 of record JAIRCK010000049.1, on the reverse strand, counting down.
GGCGTGCCCTGCGGAGCGGCGTGCTTGGCTGGCGAAACAGATCCCAGAGGTAGGAAATATATATACATTTGCGTCGTAAAGCGTTTGCGCAGGACTCCTGGCGTCGTTGCAGGCGTCACCCAGCGGGTGAATGGGATTAGCGATTGGGTGTCGGGTAGGGCACCCCATTTCTCCAGTAAGTCTCCAAACTTGACCTTCCCATTATGAACATCCTTTCTCCCCTGCTCTCTTTCTTCGTCACTGATCTCGGTGAATAACCTCCCGGTCTTCTTGTTCTTCGCAAGCAAGATACCGCATTCCTCAAAAGTCTCTCGGATAGCTGCCATGCGATATGCAGGTCCATCTCGATGCCTATCGGGATGGTCTGGGCCGGGAATCTCACCATCGTGAGTCTTTGAAACTCCGCCACCGGGAAAGACATGTGCAGAAGCGAAGGTAGAAGCTTTAGAGACTCGATGAAGGAGCAAGATTTGGTTTGTTGGGGAGATTAGGAGAACACTGGATATGTTTAGTATGTATCATGTGATAGGGTTTTTGCTCGTTGCCGTCTGTATTGTGACGTAGAGTATGGCGTACCTCGCGCTTGGCTGAGGGATAACAGGCACATTGGATGGTTTTTTGGACCGCTTGTGATCTGCAGGTGTAGACATATTGCGTTTCTGAGACCTGATGTTCTTACACAGGTGATGCAGGAAAGATGGAGTCGCTGCCAACACAAGGAAAGGCCGCGCTTGATGTTGGTGTTGAAAGGATGGAAACGATTGTCTTGCTAGACTTGGCCGATACCAAAGACGCAACAGTAGGGGTCGAGCTTTGCTTGTGAGGATTGGATTTGCCTTCATGCCTAGCTTCCCCTTGTATCGGTAAAGCCGGCTATAGGGTTCCAATACTGACCGTGCAAACCCCGCTTAAAGTTTACTACGCTGTGACAGCTGCAGGTAATATCTTGTTCTAGATCAGCTTGGAAATGCCGACCAAAAGCCCATGTATTGTCTGGAACCGGTTTCTGTATAATACCTGTCGTTTTTCCTAGTGCCGACAATTTATGGCAAAGACGGTTCTTTTTGGCGACCGAGTCCTGGGATACTCGGAGGTTCTACTGGTCGACCGAGAGCTGGCTATGAGAGGGCATCGTACGCCGTGTGGAGTTGGGGAAGGTGAGGAGATGCCGAGGTCCAGGACTAGTGCAGCCAGTGATGGAGCGCGCGCAAGCCAAGACATGTGGGGAAATTTGTGGCAGCATCACCCTCCCCATCTAGCAAAAGACAAATATTCGTATGGTAAAATCAAACAGTATTTGTGGTATCATTGGTTGTGAACCTATCCATTGCTCCAATAAAAACAACATCAGTCATCTTCGTATGTCGCGTGTCTAATAATGAGGGAATCCAATAGTCAAGCCATCCCCACCAACGCCCTCCCAATGCATTGAATCACTTTTGTTCGTCCGTCCATCGTCTAAGAGTAGAGCTTCTTGTCGAAGCTGTGCAGTCCGTGGACGTTACCCTCAGCCTGCGCGCTAGCAGTGCGCAGCTCAAACCTCACCGTTCCGTTGGTGACACCCTCTTGGAGCTCAGCAAGGCTCTTGACACCAATGTCCTGCAGCGAGTGTTGAACACCAGCCATGAGGTAAGGAACAAACTTGGTGATGGAGCCGCGGTCCTGAACAGATCCGGAGACACCCTGGGCGACCAAGACACGGTCGCCCTCGGAGAAGTAGCGGGCTGTACCGGCATTGCTGGCCTTGGAGTCAGCAGCGCCACCTCCGGCCTTCTTGTCCTCCATGGCAGCGATACTGCCCATGCCACGGTAAGCCTTGACGAGCTGGCCGTCGCGGCTGACAAAGTACTCTCCAGGAGACTCGGTGGTACCGGCGAGGAGACCGCCCATCATGACAGTTGAGGCGCCCATAGCGAGACCCTTGACGATGTGTCCAACGTTCTGGATACCACCATCAGCAATGCAGGGCACGCCGAATCGTCGGGCAAACGATGTGACATTGTAGACGGAGGTGGCCTGTGGGCGTCCGACGGCCATGACTTCCTGAGTGATGCAGGCACTTCCGCTGCCCATACCAATTCGCAGACCGTCGACACCGGCGGCGATGAGCGCAGCGGCCTGCTCGCGGGTGACGACGTTTCCACCAATGACGTCAAGCTGGGGGTACTTCTCCTTGATGTACTTGATCATTTCGACCTGGTACATGCTGTTGCCCTGGCTGCTGTCAAGGATGACAATGTCAAGACCAGCGTCTACGAGCTTCTGCAGGCGGATCTTGTCCTCTGGACGGGTACCAATAGCAGCCGCAGCGATCAACTGCTTGGAGTGTGGAAGCTTGGAGGCAAGCGGGAAGTTGAGGTTCTTCATCAAGTCGGAGCGCGACAGCAACGCGATGAGGTTGAAGTTCTCATCGACAATGGGGAGCTTGCCCTTCTTGGACTTGTTGAGGATGTCGTTGGCCTCCTTCAGCTCGACGCCGTGGCGGGCGGTTACGAGGTCAGTCGACATGACCGCAGTGACGGGGTCATCGAGCTTGTCGTGGAACTGGATGTCGCGGGGTGTGATGATACCGACAAGCTTGGAGCGCAGAGTACCGTTCTCTGTAACCACTGTTAGCGAGTGTGCCTTGGAAGACGATGGCTAGAAGCATAGTAGGTAGAAAGCATTTCAGATATTTTTTCTCCACAGCACGACGGAATCGTTGCGGATGAACGAAAGTTAAAAATTGAAAAAGTAATCATCACAGTGCAAATGAGGGTAAAAAAAAATGCGCTCAACGTACCAGTCACAGGGAAACCGCCGAATCCCCACTTCTCCTTGAGTGCCTTTGCCTGGCCGACAGTAGTTGTGGGCGAGATGACGACAGGGTCAAGAATGAAGCCGTTCTCGAAGCGCTTGACCTTGCGCACCATCTCGGCCTGGTCGTCCTGAGAGCAGTTGTGGTGGATGACACCGAGACCGCCAAGGAGCGCAATGTGAATGGCCATGTTGTGCTCGGTGACTGTGTCCATGGGCGAGGAGACAAAGGGCGTCTTCAGCGTGATGCGCTTAGTGATTGGCGTGTCAAGAGAAACCTCGGAGGCAGCGAAGCCTGTGGCTAAGTCAGGATGCTGCAGGAAAAGGCAATGGCGCTACCCGGATCGCACAAAAGGCATCTCGTGGGCACGGATGGGCGGGGATTGCAAAATTGCGAGGCAAACGCACCAATGTATCCAGGGAGCATGAGGAAGTCATTGTACGTCAGACCACCGTTCTTCTTGGAGTCGATGAGCGTCTTGACATCGATGCCGTCGCGCTCGGCATACTCGTTCTGGAGGATCTCGAGAGCCTTGGAGCAGTCCAGGGCGTCGACTGTAGTGTTGGTCATGGCGTCGCCGTTGGCAATGGGCATGACGGGAGGAAAAAAAGAAAAGAGCTTGTCGAGGAATAGACAAGTGCTCAAGGGGTATCAATGGAAAGAAAGCAGACCGTGGATCTTGAGCAGAGACACTGGCCGGGGAAAGACGCGGGCTTTCCCAAGAGAAAAAAAAAGTTTCGACAGGACGGCGGCGGGGAAAGAATTTCAGTGGGCGCGAATGCCAAGGCCGAGAGCGGTTCAGGTGACCCCGCCTTTTAGCGCGTTCGAGTCGCTGCTGGCGGACGCGTCGCAGAAAAGCGCCATTGCGGTCGTGGGCGACGGACTGCTGGCCTACAGGGGCTGGACGAGGTGGGCGAGAGAATGCAGGGCGACGACGAATTTATTTCGACCGTCTGCGTGCACGCTAGAGACGCGCTGGGACGCACTGGGACCCCGTGCAAAGGCGACGATGGTTGGTCCAAGTGGCGGTGTCGCTGGCGCTGCATGCTTTGGCTGCACAGAGGCAGAGGCGGGCATGGCGGCCACCAGGGCTCACCCGGCAGTCGACAAAATACTTTGATCCGCCACCGACGTGATGATGGCATGGATGCATGGATGCATGGGCAGCCGTGGCATGGCGCGCGGGTCGAGGCGCTTCTGTTGTGCTCGTCGGGCCCGTTGGCTCGACAACCCACCTGGGCAGCCCTCGCCGCCCGAGTAAACATGGGCCGGAAAGCTTGGACTCAACCACACGTCCATTTGCAGTCTCAACGCCGTGGCTCTCCATCCTGCTATACCCCATTGCCCGCTCTTCTCTTCCTTCTTGCCCGTGCAGAGTCAAGTTGCGCGCCTGGTCGCAGGGCTGTAGACACTCGTCTGGTTTTCGTTTGCGTTTTTCGTTTGCTCGGCAGGCGCAACCACAGCTATCCTTCTAATCACCGCGGGCCTCCATGACGGCCTCTTGAGCACCACACATACACCATGAGTTACCTTACGACGCCGCGTACACGGCTGGGCCACTCGTCGGCAGCGCCCTCGCCGCTCCGCCAGACCTCTACTGCCTCGACGGCCTCGTCGAGCCGCTCAGATCTACATCCTCCAAGCCGCTCCAGTACACAGTCCAGCAATGCTTCGGCTGGCTACTCGTCCCTGGGCCATCGCCGTGGCATGAGCGAGGCCGCTGGCCTCTTGACCCGCCGGACAGATGACTACTTTACGCCTGCACAAGCCGAACCCGCCGATACGTACACGAGTATGCGCAAAGCCCTACGCCCACTCCAGCAGGCCCCCGCCAACCCGCCCTCCCCAGAAAAGTTGACAAGACACGCAACATTTCCAAGTCCCCCTTCACCTGAGAAGCCATTGCGACCCACAACGCCGTCCAATCCGCCGTCTCCAGAAAAGATCCTGCGACCGCCAACATACTCGAACCCGCCATCTCCCGAAAAGCTTTTGCGACCCGCCACAGCCAGCCCGACCCGCAGCAACAGCCACATGCGCTCGCATAGTGTGGAGAACATCTATGCTCAATTCGATGGCTCCGTCTCCCCCACAGGCAGGCCCCGCCCACTTTCCTTGGCCGTATCGCGAAACGACTCTGTCCGCGCACCTACTCGCGACCATTCTTCGCGACCGCTGTCAACTCACCTGGAGCGACCGGAACTGAAGAGCTTCCAAAAATCCTCAACAAGCCATCTGCGTACCCTCTCCAAGTTTGCAGAGGCTGGTGCCGACGAAGACTTTTCCATAAAGTCCCCCGAGCAGCAGGTAGTGGGTCTCAATGGCCGGAGAAGGCTGCAGCGGACAGACTCGGCGCGACAGAAATCTGCGTCTACTTGGTCAAGTCGAAACTGGATGGATCAGCAGCGTCAGTTTCTGCAGGCATACGAATATCTTTGTCATATAGGAGAAGCCAAAGAATGGATGGAAGACATCATAGATACTGACCTGCCTCCGGTTGTAGAGCTGGAAGAGGCGCTTCGAGATGGTGTTACGCTGGCGGAGATTGTTCAGACCATCAAGGGTCAGCCGTTGCGCATCTTCCGGGATCCCAAGCTGCAGTACCGACATTCCAACAACTACGCCCACTTCTTCAAGTTCTTGTCTGAGATTGAACTCCCAGATCTGTTTCGCTTTGAACTCGTCGATCTCTACGAGAAGAAGAACATTCCCAAGGTCATCTACTGTATACACGCTCTCTCCTGGCTACTGTTCCGCAAAGGCATAGTCGATTTTCGTATCGGCAATCTGGTTGGAAAGCTCCAGTTCGAGGATCATGAACTCGAGGCGACGCAAAAGGGCCTTGATAAATCTGGTGTTAGTATGCCCAACTTTTCAGGCATGCAGGCAAACTTCCAGGTCGAGCCAGAACCAGAGCCAGAGCCAGTCGAGTCGGAAGAAGACCGTATTGATCGCGAGCTGGCGGAGAATGAGGACATTGTCCTGGATTTGCAAGCGCAGATCCGAGGCGCTCTTGTTCGCATACGCCTAGGCATGTTGATGCAAGAGCTCTGGGACCAGGAGCACCTTATTGTCGATCTCCAAGCCCGTGTCCGAGCTGACTGGGCCCGCCAAATTGCAACTTATCGATTGGACATGCGCCGGTTCGCCATGACATTGCAAAGTGCCGCCAGAGGATTCTTGGTTCGCTCGCGACTACAGGGTGAGGAGCAGTACTGGCAGGAAAAGGCACCGCAAGTGCTCAAAATACAGAACCTGTTCCGTGGACGGAAAGCAAGGGCCCAAGTCCAGTACACGAAGTCGAGAATAGAACGTCATGAGCACGGCATACGTCAGTTCCAAGCAGCGATACGCGGAGCCCTGGAACGAATGCGTGTTGCTGACCGATACGAACAAACTCGGGACACTGAGCCATGCGTTGTCGATGTGCAGGCTATGATTCGAGGTGCCCTTGTCCGAGCAAAGGTCGACCAGCAGTGGGCAGACTTGCAACAGAATGAGCCCCAAGTCGCCCAACTCCAAGCCTTTGCCCGAGCCATGCTTGTCCGTCAGTCAATGCGCACCGACCAGGAGGGTCTTCGCCAGCAGGAATCTACCATCACTCTCTTACAATCCGCGATGCGTGGTCTCCTCGCTAGAAGCAAGAACGCCGCAGTACAAAAGAACTTGGTAAGCACCAACGTCGATTGGTCCGGTCTTCAGTCTCGCGTTCGCGCCAATGTCTTGAGAAACAATGTCAAGCAAATTCAAGAAGCTCTCCGAGAGGAAGAGCCCAAAATCACCGATTTGCAATCCATGGCGCGAGCAGGAAAGATGCGTTCGGAAATTGCCGATATTCTTGCGCAGCTGCAAGAACAAGAAAGCAATGTTCTGTCTTTCCAGTCCCAAATTCGCGGTTTCCTTTCGCGACATAAGTATTATTCTGATCTCGGAGACCTCCAGGCACAGGAACCCGCTATCCTCGACCTGCAATCCGCCTGCCGCGGCTTCATGCAGCGCCAGCGAACGTACGACACACTCTGCGAGCTCAACGCTCAAGAGCCTGAGATTATTGATCTTCAGGCGGTTGCGCGTGGCATGTTACAGCGCATGCAGATTGGTCTGCAGCTTGGTCAAGTGGAAGAGCACGAAGAAGCCATCATCGACCTGCAGACAATGGCCCGCGGTCTATTGATCCGACGGAGATTTGCAGAGAAGCAGCAATTCTACAAGGAGAACATGGAGAAGGTCATCAAGGTACAAAGCTTCATTCGCGGTCGTCAGCAAGGTGAAGCATACAAGAGCTTGACAAGCGGAGCCAACCCGCCGGTATCGACTGTTAAGAACTTTGTGCACCTCCTCAACGACAACGATATTGATTTTGATGAAGAGATTGGTAAGCCGCCGCCCGTATAGCTCGATAGTGAAAAGCTAACAACATGCCAGAATTCGAGCGTCTGCGAAAGACTGTTGTCCAGCACGTACGGCAAAACGAACTTGCCGAGCAATATGTCGATCAGCTCGACATCAAAATTGCTCTGCTTGTGAAGAACAAGATCACCCTGGACGAAGTCGTCAAGCACCAGAAGCATTATGGAGGCAATGTCGGAGCTCTTCTTAGCAGCAGAGACATCTCATCCAAGGATCCCTTCGATCTCAAAGCCCTCAACAAGAACTCTCGCCGAAAGCTGGAGCAGTACCAAGAGCTTTTCTTCATCCTACAGACCCAACCTCAGTATATGGCCCGGCTTTTCAGGCGCCTTCGCGAACAGAACCTTGCCGAAAGCGACACCAAGCGCATTGAGCAACTCACGATGAGCCTCTTTGGACTAGCCCAAAAGCGTAGGGAAGAGTACTGGCTGTTGAAGCTTATGACACGATCGCTGAAAGAGGAGATTGAGAACTGCGCCTCATTGCACGACTACCTTCGCGGCAACTTCTTCTGGATGAAGCTCTTTGCCAGCTATGTTCGCTCGCCTCGCGACCGCAAATTCCTGAAAGATGTTCTGGGCACCGTCATCCGTGAGAACATCATCGAAAACGAACACCTGGATCTGGAGAGCGACCCTATGCAAATCTACCGGTCCGCGATCAACAACGAAGAGCTCCGTACCGGCCAGCGAAGCCACCGTGACCCGAATGTCTCGCGAGATGTGGCATTGAAGGACCCTGAGACCCGTGGAACCTTCATCCACAACCTGCAAGATCTTCGAGATGTCGCTGACCAATACTTCACCATGTTTGAGGAAGTCCTTCACCGAATGCCGTACGGTGTACGATACATTGCGCAGCAAATGTTTGAAGAGCTTCGTCTCAAGTTCCCTTACGAACCGCAAGAGCAGCTTCTTCAGATCACCGGCCACTGGGTATGGAAAGGGTACATTCAACCTGCTCTGTTGCAGCCTCAGCACTGGGGTGTAGTTGACCGTGGCTTGTCGCCTCTGATGAACCGGAACCTCGGCGCCGTTGCTAAAGTGCTTGGTCAGATCGCAGTCGGCAAGCTATTCGGTGGTGACGACCTTTACCTCCAACCGCTCAACAGCTACATCACCGAAGCCATTGATCGTCTGCAGGACATTTGGTCGAACATGATCAACGTCCGCCCTGCCGAAGCCCAGTTCGAGATTGACGAGTTCAATGACCTGTTCGCAAGGACGAAGCCAACGCTCTACATTAAACTCGCTGATGTATTTGCCATTCATAATCTCGTTATCGATGACCTTCCAAGTCTTTGCCCTTCGCAAGATGACCCACTCCGCGAGGTTATTCGTGAGCTAGGCAGCGCAAAGAACAACGAGAATGAGCTGCTGCACGTCAGCGCCAGCGAAATTACTCTCACACTTAACCCCAAGTACCACGAACAAGAAGGTAAGGATCCCAAGCCCTATCCAAAGATGCTTTCTAACGCGTATAGATCCCGATGCTGCGATCAAATCTCTCTTTATGGAAACGAAACGTTATGTGCTCTACATCATCCGCGTCCAGACTGGCGCCAACCTCACAGAGATCATGTGCAAGCCTGTCACACGTGAGGATGAAGATCGTTGGGACGCTCTTGTTAGCGAAGAGATCATTGCTCAACGCAAAGATCGCTCCCGAAGACAAAACAATATGGTGCGCTCCTCGGCTGCCTCCACTTACACGACAGACATGAGCGCAAACTCCGTGCTAGACCTGGACTACACTACACTGAAACAATACTGCCTGGAGAACATGGTCCAACTTCAACGCGCCGGCCGCATCTCTCACACCAATAACTACCAGGACCTCCTCAACGCCATCGCAGTCGACATCCGCACCAAGCACCGAAGACGTATCCAGCGCGCCAAGGAACTAGAAGGCGTGCGCACTACGCTGGCCGCCCTCGACGAGAAGGCGCACTTCCTCGAGTCGCAACTAAAATCCTACAACGACTACATTGAACAGGCCATGATCACGCTGCAATCCAAGAAGGGCAAGAAGAAGTTCCTCCTCCCTTTTACCCGCCAATATAACCACCAGCGTGAGCTTAAGAATAGTGGGCGCGAGTACCGCTTCGGCTCCTTCAAGTACTCTGCGCGCAACCTGGCCGAAAAGGGCATCCTCATCTCGTGGTCTGGCTACCACGAGCGCCAATGGGACCGCCTCGACATTACCATTTCCAGCAACCAAACGGGTATCTTTGAGATTCAAGGTTCTCAGGGTTCCATGATGATTCCCGGTGCGTTTGCCGAGGTGCCGCTTGATGGTCTCTTGCAGGCGCAGTTCGATAATCATCAGTTTATGAATCTGTTTGGCGACGGAGGCAAAGGTGGTAATGGCGAGGGCATTGCGCGTGTCAATGTTAATTTGTTCTTGCATTTAATTTTCAAGAAGTTTTACCGCGATGAGTAGGGGGTGAGTAAGTATGGAAGAGGGGAGGGAGAGGGAGAGAGGGTAATTATGTATATCTTTGATGTGTACGCAAGCGTGCTTTTTTGAATTTTTTGTGGGCGTTTTTTTTCTTGTTTGCTTCAAGGGTCGTTCGATAGGGATTGCAATGAATGGATGGAGGGATGGTTGGGCTGCTCGGATAAGACGGCGTGGCTTGGGATGGAAACGTACATGAAGTGCACATGACTTTTAAACATTCTATATTCGTTTTATTTTGACTTGACGGAGGAGAGGAGAGGGGAGGAGATGCAAGGGAGGGGCCGGAAAGGGGCAAATTTTAGAGATATCCCGTATACCTTTTTTTACTATTACTTCAATTTGAAAGGGGCTTTTGAAGCCCTTTTTTTTATTACTGGTTAGCTATCTTGAAGCCTTGGTTTTGCTCATGTACGGACCGGTTGGTCACGCATACATAGAGAAATGAGATCAATGAGGACTTGTGTTCTAAGATATCTATTGCCCTCTCTTCTCAAGTACCTACATGTTATGCAGTGAAAAGATTAAGTATATTTGGATAGCTGGTTATAGTCATGTCTTTAGGAGGTATTGAGAGCAATGCGACTTTGTGTTCGCAAGCATGATCATCCTTCTCTTTCTTTTGTGTTTTTTTTTCGATTCCAGAGCATGTTCCATATACCGTACTACGACGAAGGCGCTTTCGGATTCAAACAACACTCAACTACCAGAATCCTCTCGCTACAATCAAAGCTCTTTCGGATGCAAACAACGATCAACTACCAGACACTTCTCACCACCAAATTCAAGAACGAGTTCAAAGCTCAGTGCAATGGCCTGCACAAGTTGTGTTGACTTTTGTGGGCAATATACAGGCCAGCCACAAGGGCCTTGCGTAACACGATCAATCTCCATCAACTGAAAAAGCCACTTGACGGACACCCATCCTCAATACACTTTTCCAATGAAATGTCGTATGTGGCGGATTTGAATCGAGCAGAGACCAATCCGACTCCCTACTCGATCATAACATTTCCCGCCAGCGCAGCCTCTGCGCAGGCAATGCAGGGACGAAAGCGACACCTGCAAGACGCTTCCTGAGATGATATACTCTTCCTGGTACTGCTATATGTAGTGCGTCATAGGAGCATCCTTCAATGCTCAGTTCGCGACAGAAACTCCGGTGATATATAAGATGCATAAAAAGTTTAAGACAGACGGCAAAGCTCGACCGAATATTATACCGATTGAAAAATTGGCTGATTGCATCGAAGGCAGCGAGGTGTCTCTTCTTCAATCGATGATTTATGTTTATTCGCTTTAGACTCGATGTGCGGCGTACCGACGGTAAAGATCTGCCGTTTCGTGTTCCGTTGTGAAATACCAGGTACGATTATATTATAAGTATTGGAATCCCCGCCAATCAGGGATGGCGATCTTGAACTTGTTGACGCTATAAAAGACTGTGTTTGCCCACTTACGGAAGGACTTGGAGACGCGGCATAGCTTGAAGAGCATGTGGGCCTCGAAGAGATTATTGAGCATCTGTAGAGGAATACTGATATAACACCTCAGTGCTTCCGAGACATTGTTTCCGACATCGATATAATCAGAAGCAACATGACTGGCAGGAGCCTTACAGCTGGAGATGGAATCAAGGCTCCAACTACATTCGGCAGCTTCACACCGATGGCATCGACTGAACCAACCGTAAGGAGGGTTAGACGAGATGGTAGATATGTTGATACTGCCATCTTCCTCTTCAAATCTAGTACCTCTTGGATGTCTAAACTCGGCGTTGTTCTTGCCCGTGTACAGGACAAGATAATGTTGGGTTGACATGGCTTAGAAGTGCTGCCGTATTGAAAAGAAATTTGATAAGATCGGGAGTTGAATAGTTGAAAGGTAGAGGTTGAGGAAGAAAGCAAGCTTAGAAGAGAAGGAGCTTAAATTACTTTGTGTGCGTGACCTGATTGAGGCCGTTTGCGGCTGCCTATTGTAAGGCGTGGCAAGCAAACGCTCATAGCCACGTGTAGAGGAGTACGTCACGCTCACCACGATTGCCTAATCCTACCTTCACTTCCACTCTGTCCTCACTTATTCACTTCTTGCCACAAACATAGCTTTCCTCGGCAGCTCAACACCCACTGCTTTCAGCTCTTTCCGCCAGTTCAATAATCACACTACCTGATAGTTCACGTGCGCTACAATGACATCCGGTGTACCGCTGGACGCCCCTTTAGGTTCCGAGGAGGAGTGTGCAAGGCCGCAAGATCACCAGCCCTCTGACCCAGCACCACCCACGATCCGCGAGCAACTTCAATATTATGATTTTGAGATGGCCAAGACGATCACTTCACATGACAACATCCAGTACGAAGCGGGTATGCAAGGGTATGCTCTGCGCTTTATCAAGAACGGAAAGGGAGAAGAGCTAGCTCTTATCTTCATACAAGGCGTCACAGAGACTGGACCTGACACTTGCGACCCCTACAAGTGGGTGCCTCTGGAGTGGCTTAAGCTGGGTCCGGATGGCAGACGCAAGGTCGAATTGCTTGGAATTGGGTCTACCTCGTCGCACTTGGACTGCAACGCTCAGAAGCAAAGTGGTGATGCGGATTAGGCACTCGACAGTGACACTGAAAAACAGGTACTTATACACGGATTCCATGGAAATTTTACATACGTTTGCTAATGACAAACAGGCGGAAATGCAGACGTTCCAGAACAAGCTGGTGCGTCTCTAGACAAATATATTGCTGGACATTGGCGAGGGCGATGGTGAGGAGGATATAGAGATGGACCAGGAATCATTGGAAAGGAAGATTGATACACGATGCAGATGAGCTTCATAACCAGGCCAGATGGCGTTGAGATGTAGACTTTACCCCGTGCATTCGGAATGTAGGTCCACATCACAAGCAGATTAGCATACAAGTTATCGAGTGCTGTAGAAGCGATTTTACAGAGTTTTTTTTTCTGCTTACTTCCACCTCATGTAGCCAAACTTGAGCGGTTGAAAAGTTTCTATGTCTGTTATGATTGAGTCCAATAAAAAAAAGTATCTACAACTCATGACATCAGATTCACCAGTGAATACTGCGGTTTCTCTCATGTTAGCATACTCCAGGGCGAGATATTCGAACTTTTTTGTATTCAAAGTTTGTGTTACGAATGGGAAAGGGCCGGCAGGCCTAGCAAAAGTTCCGACAAAACCGAAGATGCCAAGAGATGCATAGGATTGTCTTACTAGCGGTGAAGCTCACGAGCAGTGTAGATGGTATATCGCGAGTCATTGAACGAGCTTTAGTCAAAACTGGTACTGGGTAATGATTTGGAGTAAGAAAAGTATTATCAGTTTGAATGGTCCCTCGATTGGCTAGTCGAGTCCTAGTGAGTGTCACTTAAGGCTGCAACGCGAATGCTCCTTGCACGCTAGAACAGCTCTGAGTCTCGGGAGAACCTGCGTTGAACCCTACCTGCCAAGAGCTGACGTGTGACGGGAAGCATCAGTGCCATTTGCTCTCTCGCAGTAGGTGACATGATCGGCGCGCCGGTCTAACCGCGGCACCTTGTAAGGCCAAAGAATATCCTGAGAGATTTGATGGAAACCTATTGCTCCCAAGCAATACTGGAAAACTGGAACGCATTGGTTCGCTACAATTGTCTGCGAAATATTTCTCCTGTTCCCAGACTAACACCTCTTTTGAAGCCAGTGCAGTCTGGGATAAGCTAAGACCTCACGGCGTAATTTAAGTGATGACATGAGATTCTTCCACATTCAGACCGCGATTTAGACCGACGAGCGATGTGTTTTCTCGTGCCAGTGGCCAGAGCATGACAATAGAATGTAGCCAAGGTATTGGGAAAAATCTAATCTGGGTCTTTGCACTGCCCTTCACGTATATGTTACTGTTCCAGCCCTCCCAGGATATCCCCCTCATCTTTCGCCATCCCAGGATTTGTACTGGGTGGATGAGGCTTAAATTTCGCCTCACTGCTGCCCAGATTTTTGGCTCGCTTTGCTTAAACTTGACCCAATCGCGAATCCAACCTACCAAATATGCGGCTCTCGATCTCGACAGCAGTGCTCACGCTTGCGCTAGTACAGAGCACCAATGCCTTTAAAGGAGACTTCATTCACAAGCGGCTCCCATTTGCCGGAATGGGTCTTGGTTGGGACGCTATGCCCATTGGATCGTCGTCTCTTTCTCCCCGGGCTGCCGGATCCGAAAACATCCCCACGGAATACGTCGAGCTCCCGCTCGATCACTTCGGGTCGGATGCTGGCACTTTCCGCAACAGATACTGGGTCAGCACGAAGAATTGTAAACCTGGCGGTCCGGTTTTTGTTTTTGATCCAGCCCAATACGATGCGGACGGATTTTATGATTATATTTTCTACGACAGCGAAAGCTTCTTTATGAAGCTTTTGGAAGAGTTTAACGGCATTGGCATTTTATGGGAGCACCGATTCTATGGCAATTCGTCGCCTATCAAAATCACTGTCGATACGCCCCAGGAGGCCTTTAAGTTCCTGACGATTGAGCAGGGGCTTGAGGATGTTGTTAGTTTCGCGAAGCAGTTCAGCAGGAAGGACATTAATGCCACGCTTACGCCCGATCACACACCGTGGGTTTGGGTTGGCGGATCGTATGCAGGAGCGAGAGGTGCTTGGTTGCGTAACAAGTACCCTGACACGATTTATGCCACGTGGGCTTCATCAGCTGTAGTCCAAAGCACCCTCGACGCCAGCTTTAGCTTTGACGTGATACGAAAGGGCATGATTACTGTAGGCTTCGGGAATTGTACTCGGGATATCCAGGCTGCGATTCGACATATAGACAAGGTTCTTGACTTAGGCGAGCCTGCGGCCGCTAGACTGAAGGAACAATTCCTAGGCCTTGGAGTTGGGAACAGCACGAGTGTATCGTTTGCTGACGTACTCAAACTAATTTATCCGCAATGGCAGATTTGGGGCATAGAGGGTGGGAAATACGGACTCCGTTACTTCTGTGACTGGATGGAAACAGACCCTGAGACAAACACGTTGGCACCAGAAGAAGGCTGGGCAGCGACCAAGGGTGACAAGTGGGCGGCAGACAGGTGGGCTGCTTATCCTAACTTCACGGCCATTGTAAACGATAGTTGGGATCTTCAGTGCTCAGGCAGTCTGAACAAAACGGGGTTTTGCGACCTCGATTTGCCCGCTACTAGCGCAAGGTCCATTGCTCAAGGTTGGCAAACCTACACCCAAACAGGCACGTCCCAATCTGATCTCTCAAAATTCTCAATGCTGACCATTATAGGGAACTTTTGGGTCGCTAACGTGGGTCCTTACCAGATGGTTTCTAAGTATTCCTCAATTGAAACTGCACGAGAGGCATGCCGTCGCCTTTACGGCAATACGTTCATGTGTCTTCACATAGACGAAGCCAACTATAATCGCTTGAACGAGGCTTTGGGTGGATGGACTATTCGCCCTTCGAACACGTTTTGGACCAATGGCGACATGGATTATTGGCGCATGCTCAGCATTGACTCTGATTTGCCTGGGGCGCCAAAGGTTGAAGTAACGCAAGAAATTCCGAAGTGCAGAGTGAGCCCAGGGAAGGATAAAGTGTTCGGCATGACGTTGAGGAATGCGACGCATACTTTCGATCAAATTGGGGGGACCTATGTAAGCGTTCCTGATAAGCCCGTAGCTGTAGCGCTTTTCCACAAAGCCCTTAGAGAGTGGCTACCGTGCTTTCGTGCAAAGCAATAAGCTGTCAACAGATGGGGCATTTAGTCTTGAGTTGGCGGCACTCTTTTGTTCATGACCGTAAAGCATTGACGTATTAATCCACGAATGTCTAAAGCTTTGCAGCGTTCAGGCTCGCCACCTTTTCTCCTTCCTGCTTTCTTACTCGAGCCTCCCAATCCCATACGTCGCCGGTAAACCTCTCCTTTTCCCAACACTCGTAAATCCTTGTCTTCTCTTCTTTGCTATCAGCACGGCACATCTTACTCCACACTTCGAGCTGCTCTTTGAAGCCTGGGTTTGGGTCGCAAATCGGCCTTCCCTCGCACAATTGATCCAACGCTGCTGTAGGCGAAAGATTGTATTTCCAGATCAAGTAGGCGCAGACAAGGGTAGCAGAGCGAGATTTTCCCATGGCGCAGTGAACAAATACACCGCCTGCAGCTTTGGCATCCCCGCCTTTCCTTGTCGTAGTACGGGGTAAGGTCTTAGCGTCCGAACTTTTGCATTCATCAGTAGCAAGCGAGGCAGGACCTAGCGCTTGATTGATGTAGTTCACGCCACGCTCAAAATATTGTAAAAGATTGGTATTCGGATGGTCCTCGGCCCTGATGTGGAAATGTTTCAAGTGGCTGAATTTCTCCTGTAATAATGCGTCGTAATCGATGACTGAGAGTACATGCGTTATACCCGCCGCTTCAATGAGATCGGTCTGATATAAAGCGTACAGGCCGCCAATGTAGATACGACCGCAACGGGGCACCAGATCGACCCAACCCATACCTGTATGAGATGTGCTGCCGTGGAGGAGGTATGACATTCAGAACTGTGACGAGAAAAAGCAAGAATGTAGTTGGGTTTGAAAAAGAGCTACGGGTTGTGGTAGCGTCCGGCAAGAAGTAGAGGGAGTGCAGGTGAAATGCCGAGGCTTACTAGTAGTCTCGACATCTCAAGAATGCCAAGTCTATATTGTTGCATTAACTCCGTATGATGAGATTCTTAGTAACAACAGAATGCTGTGCAAAAACAAAAATAAGAACATCGGCTTGAGAGCTGACGTCCGATGCGTGGTAAGGGAGCCGCCGAAGACGATCAAAGCGGCGACTGAGGAGGTTGTCACGTGCACGAAGCACCGGATCCATTTCGCAGAGATGTCCCCTACTCCATGTATAAGAAGGCAGCGATGCATTACAGTGTACTGTAAAGTAGATAGCGACTAGTTCGATGGCGTCTGGGCATGTCTACAAATACGAGGAATGCCACATGGATGCAAACTTGGCACGTGAATCGAGCACCTATCTCCCTTTCCTTTCGTAGTTCCCCGCACGCTATGCCGTTACATACATGTAGTCATCACGCAAGGCTACCTCGCAACCTTGCGCAAGCGGCATCAGCTGAGGTATTGTGTGCATTGTAGTCCTTGCCATGATGCATGGCTTACCGGTGCGCATAGCCTATAGAATATTGCGCCTCGGTTAGTGTCCCAAGCCCGCGTTCATGGCCCAAGCAAGTCATTACACGCGCCGCGGATTCTTGAGTCCGAACCGGCTGTGCTACTCGATCTCTGTCACTTTTTGTTCTTTGTATCATGTGCGTACGTGAAACGAGCCACAATCAGTTTCAAAATGACAATGGTAGAGCAGCAGTGCGATGGAGCGAACACGACCCAGAGTGCGGGCTCAAGCGAGTTGGGATGGATGGGCTGCCGCGCTATAGAATGCAAGGTTTGCTGGTCATGCGAGGCGAGGCGAGGCGACACAAGACACACGTGCTCAACTGCGCACGTGCTCGGCAAATCCAATCCGCCCAGGGGGTGCACAACCTCAAACCCCACCGAACGCAGCACAGGTTGCACGATAACGTGTCCGCATGTTGTATGACCTATCATGACGTCGTCTGGGGAGAAAATCCAGAAATTGCAATATGACGGGGGGTGTACCAGGGAGGCCGCGAGCACACCGTGGGGCTGCGAGGGTCTGCATGCAGGGCGTTCCAAAGATAGGCCGTATCGATTGCGAGGGCGCTAGAGGGCATGGAATGTCGTGCACTGGTGCCAACGACACCGCAGCACAAACACGTCGAGGCAATATGTGGATGCAGGGCAGGCGTTCCATGTCCAAACCAAGTCAGGGAACACGGCGAGCTGCCGACGAAACACGCCGCGGGCTGCAATGGACTGCTCGTGTGGACGGCTGGGTCGCTAACGGATTCATTAGCCGATGCAAGCGGCTAGTGCATGGCCACATGTAGAATGGCGCAATTCCATATTGATGCGCCACCTCGTACCCCAGAATACCCCTTCTTCAAGAGGAAGCTGGCCGCCCGTCCAGGCCTGCCCTCTCCTCCTCACTCCCTCGGGACCACTCTCGCTTTACTAACCCATCGTCGTGATTGCTTTTCTTTTCCTTTTACCAACGCTCGCTACGCAGAACGGGACCGCCCGAGAGTTAGGGGTGTAATAACGGCCATATTGCTTTACTCCAATCACGACGAACCCCTACCCTGATCGCCCATCGTGCTTACGGTTGTCGTCACTCAAACTCTGAGAAAGTGTTCCTCGCGAGGCTTCCAATAGCTATCTGGCTGCGGTCCGACTAAACTCCACTTCGTCTTACCATCACGACATCAGCGACTGCGAAAACGGTCCGAGCCATGGTCCGAGGTGTGCTTTCTGCCGCAATTGCGGCCGCCGCGTTCGCTGGCTTCGCCCACGCCGGCGCAAAGTGCACGAAGAACAGCCATTGCCCCAAAGAAACACCGTGCTGCTCGCGTGCGTATTGCGCCATTCTCGACCTCACAGCCGCATGCTAACCACCATGCAGTGTATGGCGACTGCGGTGTCGGTGCTTTTTGCTTGGGCGGATGCGACCCTACCATGTCGAACTCTCTCGACTCTTGCGTTCCCGCCCCCGTGTGCCAATCCGCAACCTATGCGCTCGATAGCCTCGACGATGTTCAGTCAATTGACAAGTACCTCGGCGATGCCTCCAAGATTAACTGGCAGTCGCAAGGCGACCCCACCATATACACGGACCCCAAGACAGGAAAGAAGTCAACCCTCTTGACCATGGCCCAAGGAACAAGTGGAACACTGCTGGCATCGACCCACTACGTTTGGTACGGCAAGATTTGCTCCAAGATCAGCACGGCCCAAGGCAAGGGTGTTGTGACCGCCTTCATTCTTATGTCGGATGTCAAGGATGAGATTGATTTTGAGTGGATCGGTTCGGATGTTAACGACGTTCAATCAAATTACTATTCCCAGGGCGTGACAGTCTGTAAGTTTGCCTGGCCCTTTGTCCAGTCTGGGAATGCAATCTGACAGAAAACTAGACACGAATGGCAAGAACCTCACCGTGGCCAACGGTAACGTGGTTGAAACAGAGCACGAGTACTGCATCGACTGGAAGGAGGACTCGCTCACTTGGTCCGTCGATGGCAAGGACATGCGCACACTCAACCGTGACGGAACCTGGAACAGCACCGCCGGCCGATATGACTACCCGCAAACCCCCGCCCGTGTCATGCTCTCCCTCTGGCCTGCTGGTATTCCCTCCAACGCAAAAGGTACCGTCGACTGGGCAGGTGGCCTGATCGACTGGAACAGCCCATACATGGTCAACGGATATTACGCAGCCCGCTTTTCCCAAGTCACGGTTGAGTGCTACGACCCACCGCCAGCGGCGCAGATCAAGGGAAAGAAGACGTACAAGTACACGGATGAGGCGGGAACCAACAACACGGTTGCCATTACCGATGATGTCGTCGTTCTCGGCTCGCTCATGGGTACCGGCGAGAATCCAGGCACGGCCAATGAGAACAACCCCAAGCCATCCGGATCCGTGGCCATGGTTCCTGGTGTCGTCAACCCCGGTGGTGGCGGTCTCAACGCCGGCTCCTCGGCCGCCGCCACTTCACAGGGTTCCAGCCCACAGGCTACCGATAGCGCGGGAAGCAGTGGAAGCTCATCGTCTGGAGGAAGCTTTGTCCAGGATGGAAGCAGCTCTGGCTCCACAGGTGCTGCCACAACGGTTCAGCCCGGTCTTTCTCGCATGAGCGGATCGGTTTGCGCCATTGTCATTGCTGTTTTGGGACTTATGGTCTTGTAATTATTCCCCGCCTCTTATATCCTTTTTATTCCCTATCTTGTAGGGCATTCTTAATCTCATGTCACTACTTGATGTTTTCCCACTTTTTTTTTGACCCACACAAAACATGGCTCACCCCTGCTCGTCGAGGCACGACCGTTTATGTGTTGATTTGCTTTTTCTCTTCGGCAATGTGAAGCAGGGGTGGGGTGTTTGAACTCGTCATGTTTTGTTTTTTACCCTGTTTTGCATCTTGGTTACTTCTCAAAAACCTCTGTTCCAGATTTTTCTTTTCTCCCTCCCTCGTGTGTGGGGGCTGAATGGAAGGGACGCGAGACGATGAGAAAATAACATGAGGCAACGCGGTGTTGTGGGGGAGATGTCGACTGGCCAAGAAAAAGAACGGAGCCGAAGAGCGAATTTCTGCTCCTAGGGCCCCTGTTCTTCTTTGCCGTTTATGTGAAAAGTACTCGTTCCGCTTATACATGTTATTACTATTGGTTGTGTGTAATGTCTAATTGTTGTGTCTATTCACTACGCCTCCTTCCTCTTGTTCATGTCGTTGTTGAACGTCTTCTATATGTGTGTATTTGCCTTGCGTTGTTTTGCTTTTAACAAGAGGAAGAATGAACAAGTAGGCACTCGCAATACCGGTTTCAGCGCGCTGTATCCACGACTAGTTAGCCTTCTTTCTTATTAATACTGTATCGTTTCACGCCACAGGCTTTCAGCAGGTACGTTGGATATAACATACAACGCTTCAAACGACAAGAGAAAAAACGGGACAATCTTTCCGTTCTATTGAGTTAAAAAAAAAGGAATTGCATTGCTACCAGCTACCAGCCTTTACTCAACACTCCGGGGATCTATCAATCCAAGCCGTATTTCCAAACTTGCCCGAAAACGGATACTGAAACACCTTCTCAGGCGTAGAATACGGCTCATACTGCTTTTCATCCATAACAATGCTCACCTTACTCGCCAGCCTCGCCGTCTCATTCCATCCCGGCCCATAATCCTTGTACTCCGCCATTGTCGTATTAGCATTCACTCTCGGATCCGAAGTAGACCAATCGATATATCCATTTGGCTGGATTGAGTCGTCGAGCGAGCATTTGGCAAAGATGGACCGATGAAGCGCATTCCACGGTCTTCCCAGCGCACACTTGCCCGTGATGGCCAGCGAGGCATTCGCCTTCTTGACGTCCGAGTCGTGGATGTACACGCCGTACTTGTTTTCAAATGTCGTGTTTGTGCCTTTCCATGCGGTGATGCCGCCGCCGCAGTTGCGCAGCGTGACGAGGCTAGATTGGATCCATGCTGTGCCGAAGCCGTAGAAGAAGTCGGTTTGGCCGGCGATCTCGTTCTTGTAGAAGTATGCGTTGCCGAGTTTACCGATGTATACGGTGTCTTGGTACGAGTAGAAGCCGCAGTAGTAGAAGCCCGTGTTTGCGTAGCTGACTGAGACAGCTAGGGAGGGGCCAGCGGAATAGGGCAAGTAGTCGTTGATGAAGTTGAGATTGTAAGCTCGGAAGTCGGTGTTGCCGAATGGTGTGTCTGCTGGGACGGGGAAGCCAGTTGGTCCTGAGCCGGTCAAGCTGGCGTTGAAAGTGGGTGCGACGGTGAGAACTGAGGTGTACGCATTGTCCAGCGTGGAGAGACCAGCACCTGTGGCGTTGTGCCAGATGACGTTGACGGTGTTCTTGCTTTGGTCATTTGGAGACCTTGTTTGGCCGAAGAGATAGACTGGGCCTGGCCGAGTGATGTTGACCTGCTCCGTGTAGTTGCCAGGAAGAACAAGGATCTGGTAGGGCGTTTTATCGTTGGGCAAGCTCAGGACTGCAGACTGGATGGTAGACAAGTGCTGTCCTGGCCCGACGAGGAGAGTGTTCTTTGGACACCCATCCAGCGGCTTCTGGGTAGGATACTGGCATGCTCTTCGATTGACCGTCGGTATAGCTGCGCATGCCTGTAGCAGGCTCACGCATAGAATTGCTAAGCGCATATTGGCAACCTGGAGCACAGAGGTTTCCTTGGGTTTGGCCAACTTGGCAATTTTGAAGCTTGGCTGGTACCCTTTATGAACCAATTTCCATCCGGTGCACTTGCGGCTAATTATCGAGCTTTACCCATGTTGTGCGCAATGATCATATTTCCGAAATCTCGGGGACTCCTCAGCCGCATGTACCTGTGTTTTTAGATTTCCGTCCAATGCCTCCAATTACGGCTCATGTGAGACCCGTAAACGCGGGGGTGGCACGTACGGGGAAATCAGGGGAACATGGGGTAGATGGGTAAAGATAATGCACCAATCAGCCGGTGGAATAAGGGGAACAGGAAAATGGTTTAATGCTTCAATGGACAGCTGATGAACCGAGGTCCAGGAATTTTAATGACGTTCAGACTGCTGTTATCGCCGTACTTTGACGACGCATATGCTGTGCAAGGCTTTTATGGCGTGTTTCGTGTGTAGGATAGAGTTTTTGTGGGTGCTTGATAATGCCACGACCCTACATTCGATGAGCAAAACAAGGAACACCAATATGGGTTAGTATTATATACTAGACGTTGCAAACATGGGACTCCTGGACATGTGTTATGATGATCTGAAGTTAGTAGCGCTAGGGAGGAGCTCATAGGAGATGCGACGATTGTTGGGATCGCGTTTAATCAACACAGCAGTTGACGCGTCCAGCGCATGTCACATGACATTACTGACTAGTAGATAGCTCAAAAGGTCTTGAAATGTGGGGATCCTACTATGACACTACCTCTATGGATGCATACTAGTACTACCCATCTCCCGACTCTTGCTCCTGACGGCACTCCTCAGACGTCCGTAATGCTTATCGGACGTAACTCAACTAGCAACACAATATCTGCCAGACGTGAACCGACCACCACGACACCTGTTGCACGTAGTTACCGGTTCAACATCTTTCGTGCGTGAATCAACTACTGAGACGATCTCTATATGCAGTTCTACGCGTATAGCCACCACGCCGACGCTTGTAAACGTGAATTTACCATCATGGTACCTGCCTAACACCTGTTGAACGTGGATCTCTTTTGTATTTAGTAAAGTTCGGAATGCGTTTCAAGTACCTGGACTCTAGAATACAAATTGACAGCAGCATCACGGGACATTTCGTTCACTAAAACCAACTTTGATCGAGCGCGCTAACTCAATTTAGTTGTACCGACTTTATGAGCAGAAAAACCTTACCGCTGTCCGAATGGCTTTCTTGCAGATAACTGGTTCGATGATGATTCGGCATTTCTGACTTCTGATTTCGCCGGTGGAAAGAGAGAAGCGCAGACCCTGTGCCAATCGGTATTACTTAGCCGGAGAGTGCGCTGATTTGTGGTCGTCAGAAATACCGCTATTTCGTTTCTGCAACACAGCTGTGAGGTGGCGTAGAATAATGGCACTCCTCAACGGAATCCTTCATCATCTCTGGAAATACATTTCTAAGGATTCGTCACGTGTCATCGGTTCTCATGCCTCGCACCGTTAGCGCTGTCGCCAAAACTGACCGCAATCAAACTTGTCGCCGTCTTCAAACATAGACACTCGTCGATATATAGTCTCCAAGACAACTGCTATCATGATAACGAGTACATCAAGGCAGGTTGTGAGCGCCAAGGGTATGCTCGGCAAGCTAATGGTGCCCAGCAATCACGACATAACCCTGGGCAATGATGTGTGTGGCCGAGAAGCTATACCAAGAGCCTTGAACCCGTAAAGTTAGCTGACCTTCCCCTTCCAGTTCTTGGAACGAGCCAACCTCTGGCACCACAAGCACCCAAAGCCTTATGATCTTACACCGTGTGTCGATTGCGACATAGAAAAGAAAAAAATGCAATTTATCTCGCGTGGCATGCTCAGGCTACGCTATCGCATCCCTGGACACAATCATGTAGCCTTAAATTTAACTTGCAGCCTTTTCCCAGTAACCACAGTAGCTTCACTCCGACCACAAGCATGACAACGGAAATCGATGACAGAGCGAAGATAGTGCAGTACGCCACGGATGAGACGTCGGCGTCCCCGCCAACTCATGATGAGGGCAGCGTCCAGGAAGACAACGTGTATGCCTTTGACGATTCACAAAAGTTGGGGTATACCGCGACTGTCTTTGTGATTTTGAATAAAATGATTGGGACTGGTAGTAAGTATAGTTAGCTACACAGCACCAGATCGTTACTGACCTTCAACCGTCTTCTCCACACCTTCTGGCATCTTTGCTGTAACAGGATCAGTTGGAGTATCGCTTTTTCTCTGGATCATTGGCGGCGTCCTTACGTTTTGCGGACTGTCTGTCTTCCTCGAGTTTGGCCTTGCAATCCCCAGGTCTGGTGGCGAGAAGAACTACCTGGAGCGCGTCTATCGTCATCCAAAGTACATGGCAACATGCGTGTTGGCTGCGCAGATGATTCTTCTAGGGTTTTCCTCCGGTAATTCCCTGGCGTTTGGCCGTTACGTTCTCTTTGCATCTGGCTCAGAATCGCCTGATGGCTGGGTGGCACGTGGCATTGCTGTTGGATGCATAACTTTCGCTGTGACCCTTCATGCTACCTTGCCGAAGTGGGGGATCCGCCTTTTTAATGTCCTGGGAATATTTAAGGTCTTCATTCTCCTGTTTATCGTCTTCTCCGGCTTCGCTGCCCTTGCTGGCCATCTAAAGATTGAACAACCGCACAATTTCGACCACGCATTCCGCCTCGAGGTCGGTGATGGCTACGGTGGAGGAGGAGCCTACGGATACTGCCAAGCTCTTCTTCGTATTATATACTCATATAAGGGCTGGGAGAACGCCAACTACGTGCTAGGAGAGATCAGGAACCCCAAGAAAACGCTCAGTTGGTCCGCGCCTCTCGCTGTCGGCGGAACCACTATCCTCTACGTACTTGCAAACGTCGCTTATTTCGCTGCGATACCAAAATCCGACCTCGCAAAGAGCGAAGTCATCGTTGCCGGCCTATTCTTTCGCAATGTCTTTGGCAACAGTGCTGGGGCACGTAGTCTGCCGGCGTTTGTCGCACTTAGCAATCTGGGTAATGTTCTTGCAGTCAGCTTTGCACACGCTCGGCTGAATCAAGAGTTTGCAAAAGAAGGCTTGTTGCCTTGGAGCCGGTTATGGGCGTCGAACAAACCATTCAATGCTCCTACAGCTGCTTTGTTCTTGCATTGGCTTATCACTGTTATCGTTCTGGTCGCGCCACCCGCTGGGCCTGCGTATAATTTTATCACCGACCTTTACACCTACCCGGGTGCATGGATCAACGGTTTCGTAACCGCAGGCCTCATCTATCTCCATTATTCGAAGAAGGAGCGCTGGGAGTCTCCATGGCATACTTATCTTCCCATCGCCCTATTGTATCTGGCTGCCAATATCTTCCTGGCACTGGTTCCCTTCATTCCACCGGACGGCGATTGGAACGCAGAAGGCTACCCCTATTATGTATTTCCCGTCGTCGGTGTCTGCGTGCTACTCTTAGGTGTGCTCTACTGGGCTTGTTGGACGAAGCTTTGGCCAAAGATAGGAGGCTATAAAATTGTCAGTAGGCGGTACGAGGATGCAGAGGGCAACGAACATGTCAAGTATGTCAAGGTATACACCAAACACGATTAACGAGATGTCAGGGTGGATAGTCAACAGTACATACAACTATCCTAAGTCATCATGGTTAGGGACCATCAAGAACAGTTCAGGCGATGCATTGCGCATGCCCGTCCGTGTGTTTGATTTTGTGCAGGGCCTCTTCCGTCCTTCCTTTTTAGTTGCTGACCCTCCGTTCTCTTTCATGCCCAAGGGTCAACAACCTTCATAATTGCAATCCCAGTAACTATACAGATATTTCACTTCTTCATGAAACTGTGCCCCTGCATGAGCCCCTTAATGAGCAGTTTGATAAGAGTACTGATGGGCACCGTGCGAGCCATCTCCCTTGAGTGTCACGCAATTCCAAGCGTGTGACAACAAGCTGCTATAGACTCAGAAAAATCCTTTTTATGCCATATCATAAAGCTTTGGTTTGGATAATGAATCAGGAGAATGTGGAAGCCGTCCTGGCAACCTAACAAGTCTATATTCGATTATCGCATCAAGCGAGAGTGTCTAAGTATCTCACAACAACTGTCTCTACAACCATTATAGCGCGAAGCGGAAGTCTGGGTGATCATCGCCCAACTCCCTCATGCTTTGATCAAGAACCTCAGGCAGTTCCAGCCTCCTTTGATCCCGCTTCTTGTTCTCCATCTTGCAGCCGTACCAGGTAATTGTCGCGGCAATAGCTCCTATACAGGCTAAACCCAGGCCCGTGCTGAAGCCAGTACGGAAAACAGGAGCTTCCTTGAAGAGAAATACGTTGGAGCTGACGAAGGCACCAGCGGTACCGAAGTTGATGATTGCTGCAATCGCAACGGCACGCTTGTACCCGCTTCCGCAGTTCATGGAAACCCAGATGATGGAGATTGGCATTGCGAGATAACAGCCGCATGCAATGAAGAACATGCCCATGTATCGCACCTTGGGGTTGGATGGGTGCACAATCTCAACTATGAGACCTGCTGCAAGAACCGCCCAACCAAACATGTAGAAGAGGTAACGGCGATGCAGCCGCTCACTCATGTACGCGAATATGACGGAAAAGACGGCACCGACAACGTACACGGGAATGGTGTGAACTTGAGCTTGTATCGCTGTGTACCCGAGGCCTTTGAGAATTGTCGGCTGAAAGTTTGCCAGTGAGTTTGCATTTTCAGTGACTCCGATGTTCATCGCAACACTGCAGAGTTGTTAGTGTTGGCATTCACAATGTAGAGTGAAAGGTTAGTCTACCCAGTCCAGATCTTCCAATCCTTCAAGTATTCAAAAGCCTTCTTGAGCGTAATCTCGTCGTCAGACACATGGCCTCCGTCAGCCTTGACGCGTGCGAGCATCAGAGCCTTTTCCTCGGGGGACAGGAAATTGCAGTCTTCCGGAAAGGGTGGAATGAATGGAAAGCAAACAATGCTGATGAAGATTGTTATGCAGCCTTCGATGATGAAAATCCTTTCTCAAGTCAGTAAGTGGCACTTTGAATTGTGGGAAACCCAGACTTACCATCTCCACGCACTGTAGCCAGCAGTGCCGCTCATTTTTGAGATCAGTGATGACAGGAATCCGTTGATGGCACCAGCGATGATACCAGCAGTCAGGAAGTAGACATAACGTGAGAGATATTCACGCTTGGAGTAGTAGGCACCGATCAGATAGGCTGCACCAGAAATGAAGGCCGCTTCAGCAAAGCCTGTGAGCAGACGGCATACAACCAGTTGTTCCCATTGCTTCACAAGTCCAGAGCCGATGATGGTGATGCCCCAACAGAACATCATGAGGCAGAGAGTCTTTGGTCCATACTTCTTAAACGCGATCTGAAGTGGAATTCCAGCGACAAGATAGCCAAGATTAAAGACCCATACACAGATGTTGAAGCGCTGACCGATAAGGTGCAGCTCTTTCTCCATGCCAGCAATCTTTGCATTTCCTATGTTTGCTCTAGAGAAACCTGTCAGTTCTGCAGTTGGGAGAGACTATGCATGACACGTTACCTGTCGATAAAGTTGACCAGATATAGGATCCATAGCACTGGCAGGATTCTGATATCAAGTTTCCTCAGAAGTTTTCGTTCCGCAACAGGATCAAAGGTCACTTCGGCCGTGGAGCCGGACGAAGACGCCGGCGAGTCCTGAACGTAGGCGCCTTTTTCCACCGAGCTAGGGTTCGCCATTGCAAAAGTGAGTGCTGAGTTGAGGCGGGGTGGAGTGATAGATTACGGCGGCAAAGGACTGCGTTTTGAGTAACCGGGTGGCCTGCAAGGTAAGCAAGGACAAGGGGAGCTGCAGAAATAAAGCCCAATCACAGCCATATGGACATTAACCGCTTTTCAGGGATAATGAAAGAATATCCCCAAGCGAGATGGAGACGAGGCGTAGGATGAATCGAGATAGTGTTGCGATCTAGAAGCCCCGAAATATCCCCAATCGCAGGAAAATGGTGTGATAATAAGGCGTTCGATATAAGGGTCTACAGCCGTCCTACCAGCCAACGTTGCTTTCCGGTCGTTCGCTATTGGTGTAGCAAGGAACCGCTCGTAATGCCCCCCGGCCCTCAGAGTTGGCTAGGCTCCATGGAAGGCCTGGACCTTTGTCTGCTACGCTGATTTGCAACCGTTGGCCAATCCAGTGCACCATGGACCAATCATGATTGAGAAGTCCCGGCCTGTCCTACCTCTCAGGTCATAGTGCAGCAACTAGTCTTGCACCCTTGATTATCGCCAGATGTGCGGGTCGGGTCTAATTTTCCCATCCGCCGGGAGCAGCCTGTTGTTCCCCACGCGACGGGCCGGGTAGAAAGTTTAGTAACGCCCCCCAAGACCATTGAGCGGATCTTAAAATTCCCCGCGCGAACCACAAGCCACGCCAAACACATTCATTCCTGTAGGAATATTCCTCCTCAAAGACAAACAGGGACAGTTACAGCACTTTTCTGAAGGATCTTGCGTGCTGTGCCTCAATCATGCAGAACCGAACAACACCGCCGTGCGGGTGCAAGGGCCGAACTGCTTAATCTCGTATTCGGCGAAATATGTGGTGGATCTTGCTCCGAACTACAAAACCATTGCGAAACCCACAGCAAGTGATGTGGCCAAGGTATGATAAGGCCGCTCGGCCTTTCTTGTATTCCTTCCATTAGAGCAGAGCGATCCTTCGGAAGTCACAATTGCGGGTACTGATCCACGGGATAACTGCATCCGAAAACCATCACTGATCTCGAACATTGCACATGCGGGAAAGGTCCTTGTTGAGCGGTGATTTGGAAGACCTCAGCGCTAGAAATTCGGCCCGCTACTCGACACGAGCCAGTGATGTATTGTGGCTGAAAAGGCGCAACGCGGATGTGGGAGCACCGCCGTGTGTCCGTTTGGGTTGAAAAGGGCTATACTACATACAGTACTATCATGCATAACGGAAGGAGAACGAGAAGCACAGACTGTAAGGCTCAAACCAGACACCTGGGCGTCGCAGACTTGATTGTAAATGAGAAATGAAGGATCTGCTATAAGTCTACCGTAATGACTACTGGCTCGGTTGATCTCTGTATGTCTTTGATCCGGCTGTCTGTCAGACCTCTACGCTCACGCGATCATGTATAGCGCCTATCCTCATGAGCAGAAAGACTTGCGATGGGTTACTATAACTTTGACCTCCATCGCTGTCATACTCCTGACGTGTCGCATATCCATTACCATCAAGAATAGGGGTTGGTTGGGAGTGGAAGATGCTTTGGTCATTGCATCAACCGTAAGTGTTCACTTGCGAATGTCACAGATACATGTTGATACAGGACAGATGTGGCTGATTACGTTTGCCGTATGCGTCTATATGGCCACAATCTACGGTTTTGGAATGCGTGTAGTCGACATCAAAAGGACTGGTGGTAACATAAAGGAAGCGATGAAGGTCAGTCGAACAGACCTCGTTCCCAGAAATGGCAAACTGACCTGTCGATCGCAGTTCTTCTGGCTTACGCAAGTCTTTTACACTCTGACGAACGGCTTCAACAAGATGGCTTTCGTAGCCTTGTATTACCGCGTCTTTCCCATGCCACGTTTCCGGCTTGTCTGCAAGATCTACTTTGCTATATCTGTAGCATGGACAATATCGTACATATTTGTCGTCATCTTCCAGTGTACACCAGTGCCCCGCGTTTACGATCGATCTATTCCGGGGCACTGTATCAGCTTCTTCGGACACCGGTAAGCACCATACCAAAATTGTGTATGATCAGCACTGATGGTCTTTGCAGGTGGTCTAATGCGATCACCAATCTCGTAACCGATATTGCAATCTTTATCCTTCCGATGCCAGTCATTGTGCGTCTCAATATGACTTTGGGAAGTAGGATTGGCCTTGTGGTGCTCTTTTCCTTGGGTTTCTTCATTTGCTTAACGACCGCCCTCCGCATGGGAACGCTGCCATTGACCCTCAACACCAAAGAACCTACCTGGGAATCTGCGCCCACGAACCTATGGAGCTTTATTGAAGCTGCGACTGGCGTTATATGCGCATGTCTTATCAGTTTGCGCAAGAGTGTCGCAGCGTTGTGGCCCTCAAGATGGAGGAGCAATAAAGCGAGCAGTGGCGGATATCAGCCATATGGCAACAGCAGACCCACTGCCAATGGGCTAGGTGCATCGAAAGGTGGTACTGGTGTAGATGCTAATCGTTCCTTTGCTATGGGTCATGTCAAGAGTAACAAGGGACGGTTAGACCCATATGAGGATGTGAGCCCTAGCGAGAGCCAGGAGCGCATCATGGATGCCACAAAGACGGTAGCTCACGTCACTACAAGCCGCCATCGGAGTAGCGACAGTGGAAGCGATAACACAGAATACCAGGGTATAACTGTTACCACGGATGTAAAGGTCATCCGTGATTAACGTCTAGAATTGCATATTTAGAAATAGACATATTTGCATCTAGGGTACATCTTGGCAGTAAACAGTTTATACTAATCGAAGCATTTGGACTGTAGTGAATACTATGCTATGTTCTGAGCTATCCGAGTCATAAGTTCGACGATACGAATATTGACAGCTCGGGTCAAGCCGATGTCAAAATGCGGCTGCGGGGCTGTCCCGATGCTTGTTCGCAACAGCGCTAAATTAGCGCATTGTCTCTGGACCCTCAGGGAGTTAGACAGCAATATCTACGTGCAGAGTGTGCCGTCTTTGATAGGATGCCTGACTCTGCCAGTAAGCGCCATATAACTTCCGCGCAAGCGCCTGTACGATATCGCTTACATAGCCATTTACTCTTGGGCGCTGACCTGCAAGTCAGCTACCTATCATTTGCCTTAATATTTCCACTTCACTGACTTCGTGCATCCAACATCCCTATCCGCGTACCACCATATGGAAGTCAATCGCAGCTTGAGCGCCATGTCAGCCGGAGCAAAGATGCTGAACGTCGCAATAGTTGGAGGTGGCATAGCAGGCCTTACACTGACAATTGCAATACTCACGAAATGTCCACACATTCGCGTAACACTTTATGAATCTGCCAGTGCGTTTGGAGAGATAGGGGCAGGGGTCGGGTTCGAGCCAGTCATGGTTCGCACCATGGAATTAATCGATCCGCGCATCGCTGCTGCATTCAAGAAGTGCACTCAGGGAAACACAGTCACAGAACCTCCTCGATGGTTCACTGTGAGGGTTGGCGACGAGCGGAAGAAAGACATTGCATTGGATGAGGAAGTGTTTGTTATGCCGGCTAGAAAAGGCCCGAGAGGTGGAGTGCATCGGGCGCATTTCTTGGATGAATTGGTCAAGTTGGTTCCTGAGGGTATCGCCCAATTCAAAAAGAGACTACAAGATATAACAGAGGCAGAAGATGGATCAGGTGACGTGGTTCTTCATTTTGCTGATGGTTCTAAGGCGCAGCACGACGCGATACTGGGTTGCGATGGGATCAAGTCGCGCACGCGGTCCATTCTTCTGGGCGACTCTGAGGCTTCAAAGGCGGTATTTTCCGGAAAGTACGCTTATCGTGGACTGATACCCATGACTAAGGCTATTGAGATAATGGACCAAGGTATACCAGAGACGGCGCAATTGTACATGGGCTACCAGGGACACGTACTCACATTTCCTATTGCGAACGGAACGCTTTTGAACGGTAAGAAATCCGTCTTATTCCCAGTGCAATGTACTGATATTCCCGTAGTGGTAGCCTTTTCCTCCCGTCCCACGTGGGATAAGTCAGAGTGGGTAGTACAAACATCGCGGGAGGACATGTTGGAGGACTACAAATACTGGACCCCCACTATCCGTGCTGTCATGGGTAGCCTACAGAAACCTGACATATGGGCGCTCTTTGACCACCCCCCTGCGCCAACGTACTACTCCGCCAAGCCACTTATCTGTCTCGTGGGTGACGCAGCCCATGCCTCGACACCACACCAAGGGGCTGGCGCTGGAATCGGCGTCGAAGACGTCTACGTCCTTTCTGAATTGCTTTCCAAATGCAACACAAAGGGCGAGATTCAAAAAGCTTTTCACGCATACGACGCGGTGAGAAGGCCGCGCAGCCAGAGACTAGTCAAAACGAGTCGCGAAGCCGGAATGTTGTGGGATTTGGAGGGAGAAGGAGTGGGAGATGATCTCAAGACCCTAGAACAAAATGCGGTGGCCAGAATGGACTGGATCTGGGATTACGATATTCTCAAGGACATGGCACGTGCGGCAGAAATTATGGGTGACGCAGAAAATGTCACGATACCGTAGTACAAGTCCGTAGTGTTGAGCAATGGGAGATGGATGTCTTCCTTGACCACGTAAGTCCCAAGAATCCCCTACGTCAAGATGGCCAAAAATACAAACCGATATTCCCAAGGTTGGTCCAGGCCGCGGTTAAGGACCAATCGGCGCAGGAGGCCAGCAATCACCCAGAAACATTTAATGTC
This sequence comes from Curvularia eragrostidis, assembly GCA_020744315.1. NCBI lineage: Eukaryota > Fungi > Ascomycota > Dothideomycetes > Pleosporales > Pleosporaceae > Curvularia > Curvularia eragrostidis. The sequence continues at coordinate 198,833 of JAIRCK010000049.1, read as the reverse complement.
TCGGGGTGCTGCGCGTAGTAACTACGCCGCTCAGCCTCACCAACAATACGAGGGACCTTGCTCTAGGCTGCATGCATTGACGCAGAAGCGCATAGCCTTGCAAAAATGTTCAGTGATTTGAGTGACGCGATCCTTCGACTGACATCACTCCAATGGCACTCCGCAAGGCAGAACGGGCATGGGCTCATTCCTCCACCAAGTTAGCACGTCTCTAGACGCCACATAGCCACATCGCATAAACTTCTTGGCTTTTGAAGAAACCGTTCACTGCGCCACTAATTGCCAAGGTGTGGGGTGAATACCTGAAGGCGGCCGCTCGCAGGTATAATTGAAGAGAAGTTGCGCTACTAAGCCTTTAGCAATTTGCCACTGATCTACTACACTACATCGTTTCTGCAAACATTGTTTACAATGCCTTCAAGTACTTCGAGGCGCTATGACTTTAGTTCCAATATGTATGGCCTACAAATATGGTGCCCAGCAGACGTCCTCGACCTTTGCGAGGATGGCTATTGTATTGGCTATGCCCCCTCTAGGGGTCGCGAATGCCACAATCGTATCAACGCTATGAAGAGAAGCATGCTTAGCTCCAAGCTGGTTGAAATATCGAAGAAAGCCCCGAATACGGTGGACCTACGACCTTACCTCAAGGACCTCGCTGAGTATGGACTATGTTATCGCCATCCAAACCAGGCTTGGGGGTTGGTAGAAAGATGGATCGACGAGATACGTGCAGCCTTCCCCCCAGCCGTTGATTCAAGTCTCCACCGAAGACAGCAACAATTCTCACGAAGGAACGACGCGGATTGGAGCACTCCCTCTTCAACGCGTTCATCGACACCAATCAGCACCAGGGCATCTACTGTGTCTCTCACCGGACCCTCTGAAGTCGATTCCTTCCACGAGACGATCAGGTACCGGCAAGCATGTATAAATCAGCTCTTTGACAACTTTCTATCTTCACTCCAGACGCAGTCCATCACTCGCGTCCCAACCTCCGACATATCTTCACTGGCGCTCTCGCGACGTTCCACAGCACCATCCGACTCGAGCTCGCTCACCAGAGCCTCTTCTTCACTCTCTTCATCTTCGTCCTCTTCTTCAGCATCCTCATCTTCTTCTTCCCAACCCTCCTCCCCCTCTTCAACACCACCACCCACCGCCGCCACAAGAGCACCACCTCACCCCACGCCCATCAACATCAGACCCAGCACACCAGCGCCCTCAACAGTTCCACCCCCAGCTCCAACTCCCCCATCCCCACCACTCTCTGAACCAGCAACACCACACCACTGCACCCGCCAGCACGCACGCCGAATCCCGCTCTCAGACCACTGCCCCATCTGCCAAAACGACGAGCCGCTCTCCGCCAGCCCCGCCGCCGACCTCGTCTGGTGCAAGTCAAGCTGCGGACAAAGCGTGCACAAAACATGCTTTGACGGCTGGCGCGCCCAGTCTGCACGCAACGGCCAGCAGTGTCCCACGTGCGTCATGTGCCGCGCAGACTGGGACGACGAGTGTGACTGTGAGGGCTGCTTCCATGTTATGCGCCGACCGGTTGAGGCGGATTGTGCGATTTGTTGTGAGGGGCTGGTGGTGGGTGGAGAGGGGGAAGATGATGAGGGAGACGAGGAAGGAGGAGAAGGGGTGGCGGAGAGGACTGTGTTGACGTGGTGTAAAGATGGGTGTGGGAGGAGTGTGCATAGGCTTTGCTTTGAGGTTTGGCAGACGCATTGTTTGGAGAGTGGGGTGCAGCCGACTTGTGTGCTGTGTCGGGCTGTTTGGAGTGATGGGTGCGCATGTTAGGGTAGAGGGGAGAGAGTTGGTCGAGTCATTTTGGTTGATATGATGGTCGTTTTTTTGTCACGATAGAGTCGCTTTTCATGTTAGTTGTATACGAAACCTTTTTCCTCTTCAGCTTTCGTAATTGCAAAAGGCCGAAAGAGAACGTGGTAGTGAGGGGAGCTGCGTGTTCGCCATCAAGGTATTCGCGTCTTCCCTGCTCCCGTGCCTCCCCTTGTCCTCGCCTTACATGGTTTAAGAATAGTTAGATCTTACGTGCCCATACATACTGCATTAGTTAAGGTTAAGAAAAGGTTGATAAAAGCTTGTCTCAACTGCGACTGACCAACTGCTTTCACCTTTTTCTTACGCGATGTTTAACTCATGCACAGTAATGAGGATGAGAATACAATGCTGCTTTCAAAGAGATTGCTCCTTTTTTCTAATGAAGAGGCGACCTGAAGGAGGAAAAAAAAAATCCAGAGACAATGACAACTACTTAGTCAGCAAAGGGCCAAATATTCAAAGTACTTCAGCATTAGCATTAGCGGCTCACGTTATGTTTACAGTACGCTCGCCAACAGAACGATCATGAAAAAACCTCATCCAATGGTATATACATGTCAGTAGTCAACTTCACGATATTTCACCCGAGCCCACGATACCACAGTTACAGAGGCATGTTGATCAAACTGAACAAGGGTATTATTTCTGTCTACTTCTTCAAGACAATTTTCTTCATGGTATCATCTCATCATTCCCCCTCGTAATCACCCAATATCTTTAGATGGCGTGCTTTCCAGATCCGCAAGGCTGGCCATGGTGCTCGTGACCACCGTTATCGAACCTGCTCATGAACCGGGCCGACTCAGCACCGCGCCTGCGAAGAGTGGCGTTGGCTTTAGGAATACCCTCAAAAGACAAGGCGTACTTGGCAACAGAGTTGGCGATGCTCTGGGTGTTGAGGAGGTAAGCGTCGTGAGCAAGGTTGTTGATGTCATCGCAAGCTTGGTGGTAACATCCGTCAAGAGGCTTGCCGGCCTCGCCGCCAAAGAGCTGCGCCTCCTCCTCGGTCTTGAGGACTTCAGCACCAGTGAAGAGTCCTCCGGAAGGAATGCCGTTCTCAAGGAAGGCAGCGTAGTCAGAGCGGAGAGTGAAGAGAGAGGGGACATGTGGAAGGCCACGCTCCTCGTAAAACTCCTCAAAGTCCCTCTCGATCTTGTCGGAACCAGCTGCACCAGAGAAGTTGAATGCACTACCATCGCCGTCGTAGATACCAAGGACGTAGTTGGGCGAGGCAATCATGTCGAAGTTGAGGTAGGCACGGATCTTGTTGGCCTCCTCGGTGCTACCACCGAAAGTACCGTTAATGGTCTTCATGTAGTAGAACGATCCAAGCTTGCCAAACTCCTCTGCGCCCCAGAAACCAAGGCGAACAGCATTCTTGATCTTATACTTGGTCAGTGCGAGACCAGTGACCAGAGTACCAATGGTACCAGATCCATCATCGTTGATACCAGGGCCTGCGAAGACAGAGTCGGTATGGCCACCAAGCATGACCACATTGTCGTGATCACCCTCCTTAGTCTCAGCAATGACGTTGTAGTTGGTACGGTTTTCCTTGATGGCATCGACGAAGAGAGTTGCTTCAACAGTTGTGCCATTGCCGAGCTTGGCAACGAGAGCCTCTCCGTCCTCCTTGGTCATACCGACAGCAGGAACATAGTCGCCCTCGCCGCCAAGTGTACCTGAAAGGGCCTGCTTTGGCTCGTTGTTGTAGATGAGCGCGCCTACCGCACCGGCCACCTTTGCTTTGGTGGCCTTTTCAGCAAACGAACAAGTGCCTCGAGAGATCAGTGCCAGTTGGCCGGAGACTGCAGCAGGGTAGTCCTCATTGGCACATCCCAGGTTGCTGACTTTGACAAGGTTGGCGGTAACGTCGCCAGATGGACCAAAGGTCATGTAAGAGACCGGGATCTCTTCACCAGCGGCAGTGAACTTGGTAGTGGCAGCCGTGAAAAGCTCAACAAATGGTTGCTTGTACACATCGTAGTAGCCAGTGGCTAGCAGTGTTTGGTATAACCATTCGGTGGTGGCGTTGTGACCGGTGCCACCGAAAGCACGGTTACCACCAGCCTCGTCGGCAAAGGTCTGAAGCTGTTGGGAGCCCTTGAGCAAATCCTCAAGCTTGATCTCTTTGATCAGATCCTTGGGAGTGACAAGTTTCTTGGGCTTGTCATGTGGCTTCCCGGGCTTCTCAGGCTTTTCTGGCTTGCCAGGCTTTCCCGGTGGCTTGGGCTTTGTATCAAGCTGGGCAAGGACGGGCGCAGCGAGCGCAATGAATGGAACGAACCTCATCTTTGGTGTTGGCAACGGGGGATGGGCAAAGAATGAGAAGGCTGCCGTGAAGATTTCAGCCGGCCGCGCATGCCTCTATATACTCTGGTTCATATCTGTATAGATGACTTGGAAAGTCTAACGAGGGCGGCCCTGTGATGCTATGTCTAACCAGTACAGGCAGCTGGAGTTGCAATTCCTGGCTCGCCACCGCTCAGGAACCGGAAGATGGGTATTCAAGGCATGCTGTGGGCTATTAGTGACGGGTAGCCGGGTGAAGGGCTGGGGTAAAGGCGAGGAAATTGAGGATGGTCGACTTGGCTGCGTAATGTTGTGTTGTATGAGGAAGGAGAATAGCCGCATCGCCTGTCGGGGCACGGCCAGACGACGCTTGATTGGGAAGGAACGAGATTCAGATGGGCGGGCCAAGCACCGGTTCCACAGCGCGGCCTTGGCGCAAGCGCGCCACAATCAGAGGTGATAACAAAGGGTGCCGCAAGGCGATGTCGCCATTGTCAACGATGCGGCTTGATACTTGTTCGTGTGGTACATGTGAATGAGTGAAGCAGTGTGGAAAAGGAGGTAGGTTGTGCTGGTCTAACGTCGGCTATCAGTGTACGTCGTTGCGCTACATATACTACTGCGGTCACACAAGACTTGGCAACAGTTAGATAGGAAACACGCATAGAATTGCGCCAAGCATGCTCCATGTACACGCCAAGCTGCGCTCACAGCAGCCGACTACGACTAAAACCGACGAATGCCTGGGACCACAAAGACCTCATCCGCTACACGGAAGCCTGGATGGGCCGTCTCCATCCTTCTCCGCCTATTTGTCATAACCTTCCTGCATTTTAACAACAAAGGCGCCCCGTTCCATCGTGTTGACAAGAATGTGACCGCTCTTGAACAGTGCGTAGCTTGACCAAGTGCCAACAAAGTCAACACTGCCGCCTCCGGGAAGATTGTCATCCTCGGGGTAAATGTCTATCAACAGAGTCAGCTTAGTCGCTCGCAGAACAAGACGACAATCGAAACTCACCAAAGAAGCCAACCTCCCTGACACCGGCACCGGTTGGGTCTTGGGGAATTGATCGGACGTCCAGCACACGGAAACCAGTGCCGTAGTTGGACTGGTAAGCAAACCCGTTTGACACATATTGGTTGTGGTCAACACCCTTGGCTCCGCTCTTGTATAGTCCGGTCTGCTTTGGTGCACGCAAAGACGAAATGTCCCAGATATATGTGACGGGGTGTCCTGCGGCGCCGGGGCCAACCTTGTCGTACTCATCATACTCGTCGTCGAGAAGCAGGTACTTCTGGTTTTTGGGGTCTAAGACTGCGCCCTGGTGGGTGTATGCTGCGCCCTCGTACGAAGTGATTGACAAGATGACGGGAGCCTTCTTGTTTGTCACATCGTAGATGGTCAGCGAGTCTTCATTGTACCCATAGCAAATCTCGTGCCCTTCAAATTCAACGTCAGGGCCGGAGTATTGGAGGCATTGGGCGTCATGGACGTAGCCGTCCTGGGATGCACTGGGAACAGTGTCAGCTGAGCAGAAAAGGTATCAGAGTTCATGGGCTTACCATCCGGGGCTTGTAGGGTTGGAAGGGTCACTGATGTCAATGAAGATGATGCCCGATTTGCACTTGTCAGTCCTCGGCTGGGCTCCTACGGAGTAGATGAAGTTGCTCTCAGGGTTGGTCACGACGTTGTGGGTCCGGCCACTGGGGAGCCCCTTGAAATGGCCAGTGAGATCCTTGGAGTTACTGAAGGTCACGGGTGAAGCAGGGTCGATTTTAAGCAGCTTCTTCATGTCGAAGATCTGAATGCCGTGTCCTTGGGCCTCGCTGCCGATGATCATCAGGTTGTTCTGACCGCGGATCTCGCGCCAGGTGCTCGGGGTCGAGTATGCTGGCAGACGTCCAAGGTACGATAGCTTGCCTTCCTTGGTGATCTCCGCAAATGCAGCACCGTCTTGCTGTCCGATAGCAACGAATTCGCGCCCATCATCTGACGTCCAGCCTGAGGGTAGTTAGAATGAGTCGCTCTGAGAGGCATTTGAATCGCTTACCCCACGATGAAGACCCGACACCACGTGTACTGCCGAGCTCAGCGTGTGACAAGAAATGCAAAAGATCGATCTGTTGACGGGTCAGTGACAGCTGTCCAAGTACGACATTAGATTTACGAACGTTTTTGCAACGGAAGACGTCTTTGTCTGTGACGGCAGTGCCGTTGATGCACTCAACCTTATCCTTGATCTCAGCAAACTGAGCAGAATTGTACATGCCCGCAGCTTCTTGTCTGGCCCACGATTCCTGTCACCAGTCAGCATTGGAGTTCAATACGTGGAGACACATTGCAACCTTTTTCAGGGCCATGTTGTTTTCATGCCTGATACCTGAATCGTAAAGCTGTGCTGCCCTGAGCTCATCTTTGGGCATTTCCTTTGCTGCCGCAAGGGCAGATAGCGAGAGGAGAGCTGTGCGTAGGAACATGTTTGCGGTGGCTTGGGAGGCAACGAGACAGCGGTGCTGGAAGTACGACAGAACGACGAAGGCATTTAAATATGCATCTTCTGAGAGCGAGGCCCTCAACATGGCAATCACCAGAGTGCATCATCTTATGGCGAATTGGGCAGGTAGCGTCGATACCTTCTCCTTTGATGCTACACCATCGATACGGTGACCCATGACGCAAGGTAGTGTGGGTGTACAAGCGGCAGTCGGCAGAGATACAAAGCATTGTATAGACCAGGCTGGCAGCTGTTAGACGTGTGGTATTGGTGAGCCATAGATTGCGCAAAAGCTTGGGGGATCGGATGGGTGCACGATTCGGGAAGGAGACCATCCGATATGTCTTGGCTGCAGCTGATCATGGGTAAATTTCATTGTTACACTTATTGTGCCAAGCAGGACAGGGCAGTATAGATACGACTAGAGAGGTGGGTCGTATGAAGCCCGACATGCAAATCCACACGCCATCCGCTTTGCTAGAAAGACATACACAAGATAACCACTGCAACGAAGCTTGGCAAGCTATCTTGGTGGTTGATATATCAGCCCTGTGCTGATGAGTCAGCCTACGCTTTGATCTACCATCTACATACTGGGCTCTAGCCTATACACTTGATAGGTTTTATATGCTAGTAGCCAGATATCTAGCTTCTAAGTATTGGGCCTAGCACTTGGGTATTCAGCTTTTTAAAGTCTTGATATCTAACCTTCTAGGCGTAACTCATGCCCGTACTTGCAGCATATGGGCTTAGCCCCTCCCTCCTTTTGCCTAGAGCCTGTATCGTCGTCTATCCCGCTGCTTCGCAGATTGAGAATTCTGCAGCTTACTGGGTGGTGTTTCACACGAAGGCGCGTTCATTTCTCATATTCCCATAATAGCTCCGCTCTTCGGAACGCCTGGTACTGCGCCGTCTGGGCGTCAGTCGGACCACACAGCCCTCGACACATAGTATCCTGGTGCTATTCTGTCCCTTGAGGCTCTTTCTTTTACTTTGTCGTTCCTTCACACAGGCAGTACGGCGGTTATAAAAGCCTCCAGGCCCCGCTCAAACAGCTCGTTGGCGACACCAATGCCTCCAGGGTGCTCAACCGGCGCAAGCGGGTTCTTAACCACATACTCGACATAGAGGTTGGCCCAGATCTGATGCAGGTATTGGCGCAGGTTGATCATCTTTGTGTCGGTGAGCATGACGAACTTCATACGCGTCGGTGTCTCGTAGTAGTGGAGCTTGTACTCGCCAGTGCGATAAGAGAGGAAGGTATCGTCGGCGCCCCCCAGCTTGGTGACAAAGTTGCGTAGCGAAAAGACGAGACCAAAGACGAGCTTCTCATCATCTGAATGCGACATGCCCTTGCGGACGGCGGCTACGACGTCACCAGTGCTGGCGATCGAGTTGCCAGACGGTGGGCGGGTTGCGGCTTTGGACGAGGACGAGGTTGGGCGGGCGGGGGTCCAGCGGCGCGAGTAGATGCATTCGGCTGCAATTGTGCGGTCAGCGGCCTGCACGGTAATTCCCGCCATGGGTGCTTCGATCGCCAGGCTAAGATAGCGACTTACTGTGCCGATCGAAGATGTAGAAGCTGTAGAGCACCATTGCGGAGGGTGGGAAGGGGGGAGCGTGTCGGCAGGCCGCAGCAGTGGAGAGGGTGATGATGTATATAGTATGTGGGGGGGTGCTGTTGGGGATAGGGAGGCTCGCGATTCGGGCAGCCGGTGCCAATGGGGTCGGGGTGAGGATACAGCAGAGCTGGAGGGCGAAGAGCAACGGATGGGAGACGTTGTCGCCAAGCAAACTGGCGGGCCTGGGCCTCGGGGCGTGAGTGGGTGGGTGAGGGAATTGCTTGACGACAAGTGACAGGCTGAGGCTGAAGGGAGGATGCAGGAAGAGAGGGCCCCTCTCTGCTGCATGGCCATCCCGACTCGAATAGCTAACCGTTCCGAGTTTCCCCATATTATTTCTCCCTACTACCTACTAGCCCGCCAGCCCGCCCCCCAGTGTCAATCCTATCCCTCCGTGCCTACTTAGATACCGCCCGGGCCCTGGCCCTCGTCGTGTGCAGTCATGTCACACTCGCCCGACCCGCTGGACAAACGCCCTTTGGAATCCGACCTCAAGCTCTACTCGTCACCGCCCACTCTCGCAGTGCCTGCAGTCTGCGACGCCGGACGACCAACGCCAGTCAAGTACATGTGCGTGTTGCCTGTCGAGATGCCCTGCCTACCCCGCCGAGGTGCGCTGATGCCGTCAAAAGGTCAACACCCGCGTACCAGAGCCCGTTGCGACACCACACCCGTGCAGCCTCGTCGACCAGACGCGTAAAGGTGCGACTCTCCCCCCCCCCCAAAGCTGAGTGCCGTCCGAGTGCCGCAGCCCACCTCTGCCGAGCTGGCCTCCATCACGTCATAGGAATCTTATCGAGTCGGAAGCCTAACGCGCTACAGGAAACGCTGAATGCGCGGTCCGAGTACAGCAACAGCGAGGACGATGGCAGCGCCCAACACCGCATCAACCAATACCTAGTCAAGCAGGAGATTGGCCGTGGCTCGTTTGGAGCTGTCCACCTTGCCGTAGACCAATATGGCCAAGAATATGTGAGGATACCAGCTTTCTAGCCACCGCTGGCCATGGACAGAGGCGCTTACGCCTGACACAATGATGCGGGTAACCTGGGCGGTATGCACAGTGGCTTTCGCTGACGCAACGTGGTGCAGGCTGTCAAAGAGTTCTCAAAGTCGCGACTGCGCAAGCGGGCACAGTCCAATCTCCTCCGCCGACCAGCCGCAAGCAAACGAATACGTGCGCTGCCAGCCGGCATAGGCTTCAATTCCCCGCTCCACCGTCACTCGGTGGCAGAGGAGAATAATGCTTTTGAGCTGATTAAGGAAGAGATTGCCATCATGAAGAAGCTACACCACCCCAACCTTGTCACATTGATCGAAGTGCTCGACGACCCGGAAGAGGACTCGCTCTACATGGTCATGGAGATGTGTAAAAAGGGTGTTGTGATGCAAGTAGGCCTCGAGGAGCGTGCCGACCCATACAGCGAAGAACAATGCCGGTGTTGGTTTAGAGACATGATATTGGGTCTCGAGTACCGTACGTTTGGGCTGCCATGTACCACAATCCAGTGCTGACTGCTGCCAGTACACGCCCAGGGCATTATTCACCGAGACATCAAGCCTGATAATTGCCTAATTACCGAAGAAGATGTTTTGAAAATTGTCGATTTTGGTGTTTCGGAAATGTTCGACAAGGAGGGCGAGATGAAGACCGCCAAATCTGCTGGCTCACCTGCTTTTATGCCACCAGAGCTTTGCGTGGCAAAACACGGCCAGGTCTCAGGAAGAGCCGCAGACATATGGTCAATGGGCTGCACGCTATACTGTCTCCTTTTCGGACGCATACCGTTCGAAAAGCACGGCATGATTGAGCTGTATCAGTCGATACGACTGGACCCAATAGAGTTCGAGAAAGAAGTTGGCGACGACATCAAAGATTTGCTACTGAGACTTATGGAAAAAGACCCGACGAAACGGATAACCATGGAGGAAATCAGGGTATGTGGGAGCTGCCCATTGCCGGATAGCAGCACTAACAGGAACAGGAACACCCGTGGGTCACACGAAACGGAACCGACCCTTTATTAGAAAAGTCTGAGAATGTCGCCGTCATCATTGAACCACCTACGGATGAGGAGGTAAACGCTGCTATTACCGGAAACATGGGCCATCTTGTAACAGTGGTAGGTGCACGTCATCCCTTTGCAGCATCAGTGCCATAGGAGCGATGCGACTCTTTCGTTCCCCACGGACTAACGATTGAAAAGGTGCGTGCAGTAAAGCGCTTCAAACAGCTGTTGTTCAGGCGACGACCAGACCGCATAGAAAGCATACTGGGCAGCGCCTCGCGCATCGTCCAGCCTCCCTTATCCATGCGACCATCAGCGTTGCGCAAATCAAAATCACAAGACACGCATGACCGACGGCCAGTCGAGGGCGTCCTTTCCGCCGAGGGTGTACACCACAATATCAAGGTCGATGACAAGGGGCAGCGAGTGCCGCACAACATGGACGACATGGCATATATCAAACCCGGTCTTCGCCCCGAGGCAGGAAAGCGCCCGAGCAAGATTTCCGCAACCAGCAGTCCGTCTTCTCCAGGCCTCACAGACAGCAGTGCCTCACGCGAGAACTTGTCAATTCGACCTAGCCCGATCCACTCCATATCCAGCCCAACCGGAATCGTTCCGTCGACATCATCGCCAACGACACCCATTGGCAAAGGACATGCGCACAACCCGCTCGAGGACACGCTCTTCCTCAATATCGGAACGGGCGAGAACTTCCAGCCGACACCAGAGGAAGGATGTGTGGTTTCCGAATCGCCGTCTAACGTCGACATCAACGTCTACGAGGCAGCTTACGAAGAAGAGGTCCAGCGCATCATCGCACAACGTCGGGACCAACACAATGCAAAGAGCCGCCCAACCCTGTACCTTACCCGACGTGTTGAAAATGTCAAGTCGATTCGTGACAGCGATGCCATCTTTGATGAAGGCCAAGATCTCCGACAGAACATCAAGGTCAGCCTCAAGAGTTTTGTTACCAAGACGAAGGAGGACATCGAGGCGCGAGGCGAATTGCAGAAGCTACAGGAGGGCAAGGAGGGAAAGCTCAGCAGAACGATGCGCAATGTGAGAGAGGCCAAGAGGCTGGTCGAAGAGGCGCGAGAGCGAGTCAAGACGGAGGAGCGAGAGCGGGAGAGGGAGAGGAGTAGGAGCGCAACACCTCTTGCTCGAAACAACAGCTCTGGCAATGCACTCAGTCGGAGTGGAACACCTGTGCAGAGCTAGGTCGTTGTTGCTAGACCGGCGTACCGATGTAGAGTTCTTTGAATATGGCGCGACTTTTGTATACATACAGTCATTTGCATATGTGCGTGGGCCTGGAGCGCCACATAATTCACAAAGATTTTTCGGTTACAGCATATGGGTATGGCTTCTGTTTCTAAACGTACTGTACTGTAGACCATCTTGCTGGGGTCTGTCTGTCTCGCGGCGAGCAGGGCTATCCCAGCTCGATAGCATCGGGGGTTCCTGGTCTAACCCCACATGGCCTAGCGTGCCATCACATCCTCATGTATGGATGTGGGAGCTTGTTATCCTTATCTCATCAACTCACACAAGATCCTGCAGTTAGACACCTCATCCTCCGCTTTGCACACCATTTTGTTAATCCCATCGGCATTCCAAGCGCATGCATTGCGTGGCAGATTAGCATCATGTCACTCTGCAGCACAAACATGGGGCAGTCCAAATCTGTGCCACATGAGCCAATCAACGGAATTGGACTAGGGCAAGGCGTCCTGCGCGGCTCGCTGCCCATGCTACATACTCGTGCATAGCCCTTTTCTCTCCGAAACGTGCTTATTGCTGTCATATATGTTGTGGGTACCGCCGTCGCTTCCTTTGACCCCGAGTATGCTATGCGTTTTGCACTAGACTAATCTCCCTACTTCCACAGCCGTAATCGGGTGCAGCTGTGCGTTGCGAGTGCTTTGGATTCGGAATCTGAAAAGAGATGGCAGCTGGTGCCTACAGCGATGGGAGAAAAGAGGAGGCGATCAGAGTGGGGTCCGAGTCTGTTGGTTCGTCAGATGACTTGACGCCGGTTGCGCAGGGCGCGACGACCTGGGGGAATGATGATATTTACGAGCAGGAAAAGAGCAGAAACTGGCAAACAAGGGCGAAATGGAAGAAACGTTGGACATGGAGTCTACAGGACGCATGGTCCCGCGTGTGCCAGAGCATGAAGTGGGCGGCCACAGCTTTCATCAGCCTTCCCATCTGGAAATGGACACCGAGGGCGAGGAGGCACCTCTTCGCTCTTTTCCTCGTTGTTATATCAGCGGTCGTACCCTTGGTTATCCTAGACAAAGCTACATCTCCGAATGACAGTAGCGTTCCGTTTTCAAGTATTTTCCAGGACAAGGTCATAGGGTGTGGTGGCAGCATTGGAGACCGGCCTCAGAATACTACCATAACGGGTATCGAGATGTTATTCGCGCTGGACAGCACATATGGAGCGTATACCTTTGCACAAGTCAAGACAATCGACATCCTCTGGGATGTGGCGCTCGGGCGAGGTCTGCAGTTTTTGGCTGCGTGGGTAACATACGTTGTGTTTTGCAATGCACTTCTGAGGGTCATTGAGCGGCATCCGACCTCTTTTGCTGTCTTCCAGCGGATCGCGCTCGAAGGCCCGAACCTGCGTTCGCTCTGGACATTGACGGTAGAGCTGTGGGCTGTGAAGAGCCGGCGGACGAAAGCCCTGTTCTTCTACATGTTCTGGTCGACCGCCTACGTGATCAGCGTACCCATTGTCCTCGGCGCCATGACGGGATACGATAGCACCGCGATTGCGTGGATCGATTTGGACGACTCGGGTAATCTTATTCCGGCATCTACGCTGAAAGATAGTCCCATGATTCTCGGAACACTGAACGACACGTGGAGCGAAGCAGCTTGCACGGATCAGAGGCAGTTGAATAAGTACAGTTCGCTTACATCTAACCAAGAACAAAACTGTAGGTACCATGCTCAATCTTGGTGTTGGGGTGAGCTAACAGAAATTGCACAGGTGACTGCAAGCTGCCCAACGGAACGATTTACACTCCTGCGGAGTTTCGCCAAGCCCGCAATATATGGCAATACACAGGCTCTACCATGCAAGAATGTACGTGAATTTCTACTTACGTTTTTGTCTATGCTAGATTGATTGGCTCTTTCTCTCTGATCCTGCCTGTTAGTTCTAACCCAGGGATCGTAGGCATCTACAACTTTCCTAACAACACACAAACATGGGAGGGCTGGAATTATCCCAACTTGACCACCCACGTTACTTATGCATGCAACTCGACCTTCTTGATGCCTGTGCAAAATAAAACTTATAAGGTACAAGATCTCAGAGTGGGGTACGGATATTGCCACAACTCAGTCGGATACAGTACAAGCTACCTTTCGGAGCGATCGCGCTGTTTGCCCGACACGGCCAACCAAAAGTATAAATGGGGCTTCTCGACGGTGCTCTCTGCCGTGTTTGTCTTTGTCACGTCAGCGTGGGTGGCCAGCATGTACATTGTGTGGCTGGATTCACAGCGCAACAGCATGCTGGTGCACGAGGGCTATCGCATGACGCCTCTGCGTGCGGCTTTTGCCATGGCCAAGGCGGCGAGACAGCGGACGGGACTGGACGAAAAGGAGCTTATGCGGACAGACACGGTGGCGCTAGAGAAGGAGCTGTATGGCGGCAAGGGAAGCAAGAAGACCAAAGTCGGCTACAGCCTTTTTGCAAAGGATGCAGAGGTGGAAGAGGGCGAGGACGAGCACGAGAACGGGTTGCTCGAGTCGCCGCGGAGGGCAGAGGCGGTTCCGGGGTGGCCGCGTCGGGATCGATACGAAATACCTTCACTGCGTGCCCCTTAGCGATGAACAACTGCACATGCGACAGCGGAAGTGGTGTGCAGGATGATGTGCTGAGATGTAAGCCGCTGCGTGGGAAGGCAAAAGAAGAAAGGTCGAGGAGATTGGAACATTATGTGTAAAACAAACTCATACATTCTACTTGTGAGTATCGTTACCGCATTTTTTTTTGAATGTAGAATACTATAGAACATCCAAAGACACAAAGTACCAAATCGACCAGCCAGGATGTCTGGTGCATGCAGGCATTCCTTGAGACAATTACGTTCTTCCCCACGCAACCATGGCGCGCGCACTGGGTGGGGAGACCCAATTTTTCTTTTCTTGCTGTATACGCTGGCCCGCGTATATTAACCCGCGCAGCCGGATCCCAGATGCGGATACTCCATTTTCGCGTATATTGCAGTAAAAAAAAGCACGGGGACTTTTGGACGCGGCAAAGGCAAAAACGCATGGACATACCGCATACATACGTACTATATGTAGGCAACGGGGCTGTGGGATCTACACGAATAGTAACAGAACAGAGTTTTGCCGAGATCGAGCATCTTGGTTTTTTTTGTTCCAAACAGTCGTAATATGGAACCAATGAGGGTGAAGCAAGACGGCACAAGCAAGGCAGATCGGAAGCCCTTTGTGGGTTTATTGCTTATTTTGGGTTCTTACTGCATCTGGAGGAGAGAGAGAGGGGCGAACGCCGTTTTAAACTGCGGTTGCGCGCGGGGGATTTTTTTTTGACAGGATTAGTGGAGTTACGTTCGGGTAATCCGAAGAAAGAAAAAAGGAAAGTGAATAAAGGAGCTTTTCTAGACTAGAGGATTTGTGAGGGATAAAAAGTTACAGACACAGTTGCAAGCGACCCAGTGTACCGGCAAGAAAAAGAGCACTGTTTGGGGCCCGGGAAGGGGGGTGGCGAATGCAAGGAGTGAGCGCGCATTTTTGTTGGTCATGCTGCGTGTGAGTGGTTGGCTGGAGGGCCACGACGTAGGATTACAGTACAGTACAAATTCAGGATTGGAAGCTTGTGTGGGTCGTGAGAGAAAGAAGGAAAGAGAGAAAGAGCGCGTATATGCCGAGGCTAGTACGAGTACGTCTGAGTTGAAAGACGAGGTTAACCGTTATGGAGGAATTTTTTTTTTGCTCTTTCTCTTCTTTCCCTTCCTTTCGTGCTCCGCGTTTGTCAGCAAGCCCAGTGGGCGGGCGAGAACAAAGGCGGACGAGTCGAGCCCTCTCCCACCCCCGGCCCGGCCACGTCTCTCCACCATGTTAAATGTACTTTAGATACGCCCCAAGGCAACGGTTCTTACCAGGGCGACGGGAAGCATCGTGAGGTCAGTGCATGGCTGCATGCAAGGCCCCGGGGATGCCCGTGTGGTAACAGCGTCGGGCATGGTACGGTATCGAGCGTGCTGCGGTATTTGTGAGTGGCTGACAGGGCGTTACCAAGCCTTTTGCTTTGTGTTGGCGCATATGCGTGGGCGGCCGGGCTGATGTGTAGCGAAATGCGGTGTGCATGTAAACGCCCTTGGGATGCGGGGAGGGCGCGTTCAACATGGTACAGCCCCTCGCTTGGCAGGCGTGTGCTGCATGTGCATGGTGGGCCTTGTTTCTGTCGTAGACATAGAGTAAGAAGAATGGTAATACTGGTGGGATGACACGACACGACACGGTGGATGGGTGTGGCGTGGTGGTTGGAGTCGAGAGGGGCGCCTTCTGGCGGATGTCGAGTGGACTAAGCACGTCATGATATCAGGGTCGCATTAGCAACGTTCGGCTGACCTCGGGTCATGGCTGGGTGCGAAGTGTAGGGGATGGTGGTGGTGATGGTGATGGAGGTCTGTGGCGTCACAATGCCGGGCGAGTATGCAATGCTTGCAGCATGTAGCAGGGCGCCGCGTCTCTGTCTCTGTCTATCTCTCTCTTTGTCATTGTCTCTGTCTCCATCCACCAAGCAGCACGGCTCCCGGACAGAGTTTTCAGCGGACCATTCGCGGTCCACCGAGTCGACCCGTCCCAGTCCACACAGTCCACAAGTATGAGGGCATGCCCGTGACCTGGCCGATGGGCCGTGTCTGGCTGCCGCTGCGCGAGCCTGGCAGCGGTCAACTGGCATCCGCAACGACTGGCGTATGTAGACAGCAGTAGTATGTAAACAGGTCGAAAATCGCGCAAGCCAGGCCTCATCCAGAAAGCCGTACACACGACGGCAGGGCAGTGCACTATCAACCATGGGTTACCCCTCGCACAACCAGGCCAATATTTGACCCGCCACCAGCCCGTCGCCCAGCACGCTTGTTCTCCTTCTCTCCCAGCTGCCAGCGTTCTGCTGCTTTTTCGTGTGCCTGCCGCGGATCCGTCGGCCACGTCGTCGACATCATCTGCCGCTCGGCGCCGCTGTACCGCTGCACCGCCACTCTGCTGTGGCTCCCCAGCACCCCGTGAGCCCGCCGCCCATTTCACTCCACCCACCACTTCACTCCAGCTTGATAAGCGTCTTCGGCGCCTCGCCACCTCTCTCTCTGTCTCGCGCGTGCGCCCTTGAGTAATCGCTGCCCTGCCCCGGTGTGTGCCCACACAGCCACCGTGTTTTTGCGCCGCCAGACCCCTCACGCCCGCCTTCCGAACCTCGTCTCCACCACCCACCGTCGACGAAGATACGCCGTTTTGACCGCTGTGCAATAACTGACCCTGGGCTTCTTGCCCGCGAGACACCTGCGTCTCCGAATCACTGCCACTTGCTCCCACGACCACCGCCATCACCACAGCGCTTACCCCAGCCCCACCCTCTGCTTCCTAGCCGCGCCGCGCATCCACTGCCCACGCCAGATAGAGGTACCACCACCATGGCGGCCCCGACCACCACCAATCCGCCCACCACCGCGGCCAAGTCCATAGGCTCTCCCCCGGTTTCTGCCTCGACTGCGTCGTCGGTCCATTCGCAGTCGGACGCAAACTTGGCTCTCCCCCAGGCCGCCAGCCCTGTCGCTCCCGTGAGCCCTGTCGGCCACTCTGGCGCCAGCAGCGTGCAAGCTGCCGCCGAAGCGCTGCTGAAACCCAAGAAACCCACCATGACGTCGCGCATCAGCAGCATGATGGGCATCAAGACTTCGGCCAACGCTGACAAGAACGGCGACGTCAAAGCCCGCAACGGCGATGTCAAGACCACAAACGGCGCAACCGCCAATGGCCGCCCCCAGCCAGTGCGCCAGGGCTCTGTCAACAAAAAGGACGGCGCTGCCGCGCCCTACAAACGCTTCTGGCTCAACGAAGACGGCACCCATGAGCACCACCTTAAGGTTGCGAGGCGCCAGGAGAAGCTCTCCGACATGTTCCAAAATTTGATGCTGGGCAAGAAGAAGGGCGAGGTCCCAGAGGATCAGCCTCTCAGCCTCATGTCCAACTGGGTTGACGTCATGCGCAATGAAAAGGAGAAGCTTGCCGAGCAGAAGAACGCTGCCAATTCGCTCCCGCAGACATTGGTCCAAAAATACGGAAAATGCCAGGAGGTTGTTGGCCGTGGCGCCTTTGGCATTGTCCGTGTCGCGCACAAGCAGGACCCCAAGGACTCGAGACGAGAGCAGCTGTACGCTGTCAAGGAGTTCAAGCAAAGACCTGGCGAGTCTGCCAAGCGCTACCAGAAGCGCCTCACATCCGAGTTTTGCATATCCTCGTCCATGCAGCACCCCAATGTCATCACCACGCTCGACCTGCTTCAGGATGAAAAGGGTACATATTGCGAAGTCATGGAGTACTGCTCTGGCGGTGACCTGTATACCCTGGTTCTCGCAGCTGGCCAGCTCGAGGTTGTCGAAGCAGACTGCTTCTTCAAGCAGCTCATGCGTGGTGTAGAATACATGCACGAGATGGGTGTCGCACATCGTGACCTCAAGCCCGAGAACTTGCTCCTGACAGCCCATGGCTCTATCAAGATTACAGACTTTGGCAACGGCGAGTGCTTCCGTATGGCCTGGGAAAAAGAGGCGCACATGACCGCCGGTCTGTGTGGCTCCGCTCCTTACATTGCTCCCGAAGAATACGTCGACAAGGAATTTGACCCCCGTGCTGTTGACGTGTGGGCCTGTGGTATCATCTACATGGCCATGAGGACGGGTCGCCATCTGTGGCGCGTCGCACAAAAGGGCGAGGACGAGTTTTTTGACCGCTATCTCGAAGACCGCAAAGAGGAAGAGGGCTATCGACCTATCGAGGTCCTGCGAAGAGTAAGCTACAAACCCTGCCTAATACGCTTCAAGTAATAGCTGCTAACGTTCGCTTCTAGCGGCAATGTCGTAACGTCATCTATTCAATCCTTGACCCTATACCTGCCCGTCGCTTGACGGCGCACCAAGTCCTTGCTTCGGAGTGGGTTTCCGAGGCCAAAGTCTGCCGCGCAGGCAACGAAGGCTTCTAAACAAACTCCCATCCAGGCTGGTCCTCTACCTATTCTTAGCCTCTGGTCCCGGCTCGTTTCAACAACCCCCCATCTTCAGCCATCTTTCCCTGGATGTTTGCCTTCATTTCTTACTCGACTTGTACTCCTTTCTTTTTTGTTTCTTTTTTATCTGGACATACCCCTTTTACGCCTGGTGCCATAGCATAGCGAGACCGTTTGGGCATCAGCACTTCTTGCACTCTCGTATGGCGTTTTCTTTCGGCAACAACAAACGGATCACCATGACGATACACACGAGTACTAGACGATGGCGTAAAACGGCGAAGAGCGACAGGCTGCCCTGGGCGAGCTAGCAGCTGCTATTACTTTTGGTTGGTTGGTTGGCGGGATGATTAGGTTATAGACCTTCGCTCACTTGTAATCGGGTTTGGTCAACTGTTCATGGCTCACATGTAGGAGAACAGTCTTGATGAGATGATGATACGAATAGCACGCAACCTTGTATATGGGCGTGTCGCGTGCCACGCTACAAGTCTCTCTGATCGAGTCTTTGCATGCCTCTCTTTTTGTTTTTTGTTTTGCCTGCAAAATGAGCTTAGTACTGTGTATGAAGTGAAGACGCTAAAATGCTTTCGGTATCTAGACATAAGCATCAAAAATTCAAAAGCAGAAGAAAATTTGTTTGCGTAATGGGTGTGGGCGTGCGCATGTGCAGAATGCCGCGAGTTGTGTGCCGTATGCGGTTGAGATAAGACTTCCTCGTCTCCCCAATCTTGGCAGCCGTCATTGGCTCTAGTCGCTAGACATTGCGCTGAAGCGATTCACCCAGGAGAGCGGTGAAACAGCCACACGTGTCATACAAACACCTATTCACGCTCCAGCGCAATTCCACCGAGTCTGCGCCTCCGGATAGTCTGAGTGGTTCGCCCATGTCATCCCCCAACATCGGACAGGCCACCTGGAACTACGCCTGGCCCTCGTCGACCTGCCACCTGGCACTGTAACCTGCTTCCGCAAGAGATGCACCCAAGCGATGCTCGCGACTGGCGCTCCGCTCCGTAACTGGACTTTTCTTCTGCTGCTATGCAGCACGTCTACATCGGCGTCTGCTGATACGGCGGCGAATGAGACAGTGACGACTAAATCAAGCGCTACTGGTGCATATCCAGGTGCCACGACACACCACACGTCGCATGCCACTTTGCCGTTGCCTTCGCTCTCGCCCTCGCCCTCGCCCCTGTCCACGCGAAGATACACCGATAGCGAGAGCACCTCTCCGTACCGCACGATAAACTACATTACCCATACACTGCCGCAACAATGTGCAAAGACAAGCTGGTCGGCTCCAGGGGAAACTGCCGTTGTGGACGGTACAGCTGTTGAGGGAGGGGCCTTGGCAAGTCTGCAGACTGCGATCCCTGGGATATGGGAGGGGCCGGACAACATCGCAAAGGATGAGAAAAGGAACGCCAATTCAGAAGCATCCTCACAGCCAGGCGCGACTGGCTCGGCGCCAAGCGCAACAGCGAGCGCTACAGAAGGCGTACAGCCGAATCTAGAGCTCGAGGTAGACTCGCCCTTTGACAATGCCAACTTTCTATCCTTTGAGGAGTGGAAGAAGAAGAACCTGGCCAAGGTAGGCCAGTCGCCCGAGAATGTCGGGCAGGGAAGGCCGGCAGCGTCGAACCAGGCTCCTCGCCGTCGACCTGTCAACGTCAATGCCTTGGACTCGTTGGGCGATGAGGGCGAGATCTCCATTGATTTTAGCGGCTTTGGACGTCCAGAAGATGGGGGTGTAGCGAGCGGTCTCCAACAAGCCAAACAAAATGCTGAGGCTACCAAACCCGCAAATGGCCAGGGCAAAGTGGCCCCGGGTTCTTTTGCGCTGAGCAAAGATGCTGGTAAGACGTGCAAGGAGCGGTTCAATTATGCTTCGTTCGACTGCGCTGCTACTGTCCTCAAGACTAACAAGCAGGCGAAGAGCTCGTCTTCCGTCTTGGTCGAGAACAAGGACAGCTATATGCTCAATATATGTTCAGCCGACAACAAGTTCCTCATAGTCGAGCTGTGCGACGATATTCTGGTTGATACCATTGTTCTCGCAAATTACGAGTTCTTTTCCTCCATGTTCAGACACTTTAGAGTCAGTGTGTCAGACCGTTACCCTGTTAAGATGGAGAAATGGCGGACGCTCGGCACGTTTGAAGCACGCAACTCTCGTGACATTCAGCCTTTTCTTATCACCGAGCCGCAGATTTGGGCAAGATACCTTCGCGTCGAGTTTTTGACTCAATATGGAAACGAGTATTACTGCCCGCTTAGCTTACTCCGTGTACATGGTACGACAATGTTGGAACAGTTTAGACAAGAGGAGGAAGAGGCGAGGGGTATTGATGACGAGGAGGATCTAGAGGCTGAGGGGGTTGAAGTCAAAAAGCCGGCTGCGGACAGTGGGCCGTTGCCTCCAGAGGACATACCCATTGAAGCTTTAAAAGACGATGGCGCAAAGCCCGCAGTATCGCAGACTATTGAACTGAACGACTACAAGAGAACCTCCGAATCCCATGTGGAAACAAGACCTACCAGCTCGTCCTCTGAGCTTCGCGACTCGTCTACAATTACAGATGAGCAGTCAGTGGGCCGAGCGACTGATATACCTCCGACTCAGCAGTTCTCAGAACAAAGCCCAACTTCATCGCCAACTCTTAAGGGTAGCTCGAGAGACCCAAACACTTCAGCTACTGGAGAAAGCAAGGCCCCAATTGCGCCTTCAACAACCGACCAAGCCGAAGCCTCACACTCCGCTCACGGCTCAGTAACGAGTTCTCCAGTGACCAACACCTCTCCTCCACACGACAATGCCGCAAATTCCTCAGCTGAATCGACAGCATCGGTGTCTCCAAGTAGTTCGTCAGCCAAGGCTTCTAGCAACAGCACAGTCGGCTCTCCACAAGCGCAGTCGCAAGGACGGGGCTCAGCGACACAGCCGAATGCTCCTACGCCGTCCACTCAAGAGTCTTTTTTCAAGTCGATCCACAAACGCTTGCAGTATCTCGAGGCCAATAGTACTTTGTCGTTGCAATACATTGAGGAGCAGTCTCGTGCGCTTCGTGACGCATTCATCAAAGTAGAGAAGCGGCAGCTGGCAAATACCGAGAAATTCTTGGATCATCTTAATAGCACGGTAATGATAGAGCTGAAGAGCTTCCGAAACATGTATGATCAGCTATGGCAGAGCACAGTCATCGAGCTGGAGAGTATGAAGGAGCGGCAAAAGTCTGAGATTGGTGAGATTGGCACAAGGCTGAGCCTGCTGGCCGACGAGCTTGTTTGGCAAAAGAGGATGGCTGTTGTGCAATCTACTCTCTTACTCTTGTGTCTTGGATTAGTCCTCTTTGTACGATCGGGCACCCTGGGATCCAGTGCAGATGTGCCGATTGTGCACCAGCTGGGCAGTAAGTACACGAGCTTTTTCGAGACTTCGCCAACGCGCAGCCCACCAAATGTTTCGGGCGTTGCAAGACGACGCAGCACACTGCGTAACATGTGGAGAAGCGACACTTCGGCTGGCCTCAGCGACCACCACAGCGACGGCCGACAGGCCATGTCGGATGCTGACACTGATGGTCTACGAAGCCCCACCCAGGACGAATGCCCAGACACTCCTATTGCCAGACGTGGAAGCAGTTCGTCGCCTCGACTCGACAGCAGAGACACTACGCCCCTTCGCCACCAGGAGAACGTAGGTCCCATGCAGACGCCCGAGGACCAAGCCGTGCGCATCCAAGTCCTCGCTACGCAGTCTGGCCCTGCCACGCCCAACGGAACCCGCGATAGCAGGCCGTCGTGGGAAGAAGTCGATCGTGCAATGGACCTGCTTAAGGCTGAGGAACAGAATCAATCCCCTCCTTCGCCTCAGTCGCGGCACAAGGATCGCGGTGGTGCTAAGAAGAAGAAAAGAAGTCCTCTCAGAAGGGCGCATAGCAACTACGAGGCAGTGGGAGATGAGGTGTCATCGACAGGGAATCAAGGTAGCAAAGGCGGGTTTGGGGAGTAAAAATGGCGTTATTCATCTGTCTGCTTTTTTTTCTCCAACGTCTTCCCCGAAAAGTGATGGAGCCATGGGGAAATTCGGAATCAGTCTTGTTCTTCCTTACATCTGCTTGCGAGGAATTCTTTCCTCCCCTTGTTGTCTTGCATGCAGCGGGCGTTTATCTGGCTAGCTTTTTTTTTCCCTCTTCCTTGTCCTCTTCATGATACACCAGTGTTCTTCCTACTTTGTTCGAAGAGACATAGGGTCTGGATGTGTTCTTATCATGTACAGGCGTAGAATTGTGCTTGTATACATGTATGCATATGCATATAGCAGAACCAAACCAAGCTAAATTTATCTCATAATATCAAAATCTGCTTCAACTGCACCCAAACCGCAACCAAATCTTAAAATGTGTCTTAGACCTTAAAACTGGCCCAGCATCATATCCTCGCATCTTCGTAAAAAAAACCCCCCACTACCGAGACCCCAAATCAACTAAAATTCCTCGTTTCAAATCCCATACATCTCTCCACTGCCGTCGGATGTACATCACCATCTCCCATCCCTCTCTCTCTCCCTCTCCTTCTCTTGATTGCCATCACCATCACAATCACCACCCTTCTGATCCTCCATGCGTCGACTACTCGGCAGCATATTCGCCACAGGCGCAACAACCCCCTCAGCAGGCGCGCTCTTTCTTGCCCTGAGTAAAGAGGTGCCGACGACGTGGGTTCTGGGCACAGATTTGCTTTGCAAGTTGCTTGGACGGCGCGAGGTGTCGCTAGACAGGGCCGTGAGTGCGGATGGCTTGGATGCGGGAGGACTAGTGGGTTTGTTTATCTTTATGTGTGGTTTGTGATCTTGGTGCTGGGGCGTGTTTGTGGATGTGGGTTTGGCGGGAGAGGCGGAAGGTTTGTGTGGTGTGGTGGGTTTCGGAGTGATTGGGGTATGAGAAGGGCGCGAGTCTGTGTTGTAGTGATATGGAGTGGAGGGACGGAGGGAGGTGGTGCTTTGAAGTTTGGTGTGGGGATGGTTGGCGGGAGGTTTGATGCGGGGAGGAGAGGAGTGCTGAGTGCTGGTGCGGTAGGCTTCGTTGGAGACCAGACGTGGGCCTTTATGAGGTATTTCGGCTTCGGCTTCGTCTTCGTCTTCGTCGATTTCTCCTTCTTCCTTCTCGCTGTCTTCAAAAGGCTGTCGCTTATCGGGTCTTGCTTTGGGTGCAGCTTGCTCAAGGCTTTCCTTTTTGATGTCCTTTCTTTGTTGCAAGACAAGTTTGCTGGTGGGAGAGCTGTTGGCTTGATAAGTACTGCTACCAGCATTCTCATTGCTGGTAGAGTCTTGCATGGTAGAGTGATTTTTGCCATCATCTCCATGGTTGTCTTCCTTGTAGTGGCCATTACGACCTTCATCCTCATCACTGCGCGAAGGGCCGACAAAATCGTGTCTGTACTTGGGAGTCTCCCAATCTACCTGTTTACCGAAAGCCTTGTGAAAATCCTGCAGCACACGTTTCAGGTCGACAATTGCCCTGTGGAGTTCAGGAAAGTCGCTTCCACACGCCGAGTAGATGGAGACGACATTCCAAGACGCTGTCATCAGGTTGTCAAAACTAGGAAAGGCCGTGCTCACGATGCTGTTGAAAAGATCGACTTTGACCTTGCTTGGGATGGTATCAAACGTCCTGCTTTTTGCGTCTTCGGGGATGATGTCAAGTCCTGTGCGCTTGCGCTTATTGGAAACATGCTGTCTGACTTCCTGGTCTGGTTCGGGCCTCGTAAGGATTTTTGCTATTGATAATCAGTCTTGATAGTGTACAGAACAATGCCATACTCACATGATGAGACTGTGTGAACCTGTTCTGCCTTGGATGGGTTGAGTCTTGTGAGAGTCTAGCATAAGTCAGCAACCTATTGGTACAATCAAAACTCCAGCTTGATTGCTGTGACTTGCTTTCCAAACTAAGTGACCAAGACGACATACCTCTCCTTCATGAAATGATGTTGGTGTCTTATGCGCCATGTTGTAAGCCGCCCGCCTCGCTTCGTTTATCTTGTCCATCCTAGAATAGATGGCTTGGAATTTATCTCTAAACAAAGGCACCATGCCCCGAGCGATGAAACCATAGATAGGTAAAGAGTCTAGGACATCATCGTCCTGCGGAAGCGGATCCTCGACGCGCATCTGTATATGGCCGTTTTCTACCACCAAGTAGACTCGATGAATAGCATTCTTCTCCTCTGAAAGTAAAACATTACCAAGGTCAAATCGCGTAGCCTCTTCTTTCAGCGTGACCAAGGCGAATTCAGGCTTGATGACACCATTGATTTTTGTGTACGTCGGCGGCTCATCGTTGCTGACTCCTTCGAGAAACCCGTTTAGATGTTGCGGGTCGACGAATCGCAGCTGATCTCGCAGGATGAGTGCGCGTTTTTGGGGCTTATTGAGCGCGTTGAATGTTGGAGCCTCGATATTCATGGTGAGAGACTGCTGAAATTGTCTCGGAACGGTGGCTAGATTGTTTGCGACCACTGACGACACCCGGATTATTCACAAACAAAACGGAAATAGGGATTGAACGTGGTAGTAATCGAGGTTGAATAGAGAGGTATGTTAACGAGAGAAAAGACTGCAACAGTCTGTTGGCGAGTATAAATAGACTTAGAACAGCGCTCGAGCATCGCTCTCTCACTGTTGCGCAATCCACAGTATCCTTTATAGTTACGTGAAGGTGTTCCACTAGCGGCCGGAGATGGCTCATCGCTTTCACTTGATGCATCCATGTCTCGTGACTGCAGGTACAGAAATTTCTGGACGAATCAAAGGTTTCACCAATCTAGACAGATACTGGAGCCTAGCGCATCGTTTGGTTATTACATGAATACAGTACCATAGGCTGGTCTGTGATTGTCATCTTGCATTAGAATTGCACAACAAAAGTAAAGATTGGGTAAAAATTGCGCGATGCTGATGGCGGAAGACTCAGGCAGCAGTTGACAAGAGGTGAGACCTTAACGACGAAAGGAGCTGTTAGCACCCTTAGCATCGTCTGGATTGCACCTACATTGCCATTAGACATGCATCACAGAACGCGTATCCATCATGCCCAAGCAAAAGTTGTTCAGAGATTGTTGACTGGTGATACCATTACGACTCTATAATGACCAAGTCTTTACTGTAATCATCACTTGCGTGTAGTTGAGCTTGAAATTATGATGGCAGACGTCGCCTGCACCTCCTAAGCTTACAAGTACAAGCCCTCCGGCTCACCCTCAGTCTTTGTCTTGAGCACGCGCTCCCTTGCAGTCCTAAAGTCTTCCATGTTGACACGCATACGGCGCTCACGCAGGGCCATGAGACCAGCTTCCGAACAGATAGCCTTGACGTCGGCACCCGAAAGGTCGTCTTTCTGGTTGATGAACTCGTCAAGATCAACGTCGTCACTGAGTGACATCTTGGAGGTGTGGAGGGTGAAGATCTTCTTCTTAGTGGTTTCTGGACCATGGTCAGCATTGGTATGATTTGCACGCGAGCTACAACTTACGGTCAGGGTTCTCGAAGAGAATCTTTCGGTCGATACGACCAGGACGGATCAGGGCAGGATCCAGCGTCTCAATCTTGTTGGTGGCCATGATGACCTTGACATCACCACGGTCGTCGAAACCGTCGAGCTGGTTGAGAAGCTCCAGCATCGTTCTCTGAATCTCGCGCTCACCTCCAGAAGTCGAGTCGTAACGCTTGGTACCAATGGCGTCGATTTCGTCGATGAAAACAATGGATGGGGCGTTTTCAGCAGCTGTCTGGAACAGCTGTCGGACTAGCCTGGGACCGTCTCCCAAGTACTTCTGGATCAGCTCACTACCGACGATGCGCAGGAAGGTTGCGCTAGTCTGATTTGCGACAGCCTTGGCCAGCAGTGTCTTTCCGGTACCAGGCGCCCCATAGAGAATGACACCTTTAGGTGGCTTGATACCCATCTCCTCGTACAGCTCGGGATGTAGCAGCGGCAGCTCAACGGCCTCTCGTACTTCCTGAATCTGTGACTCGAGACCACCAATGTCTGCGTACGACTCGGTGGGCGCCTTGTCCAGCTTCATGACCGACACGGAAGGATCGGCATCGTCTGTGAGCACACCCACAACTGAGACGGACTTGTGATGCAGGAGAATGCTCGCTCCTGGCTCGAGTAGGTCCTTGTCGACGAAGGACATGATGGAAACGTAGTACTCCGGGCCTGTTGCGCTTGAGACAATGGCGTGGTCGTCGTCGATGAGCTCCTCCAAGTTACCGACGCCCATGGGACTGCCGCGCATATCGTCGACGCGTGAGCGCTCGTCCGCATTCCGGTCTTCAGCGCCCTCGCCAGCATTGGCTGCGGCAGGTGCATTTCCTTCCTTGACGGCCTTTGCCTTGCGGAGGCGTTCCTGGTTCTCGACGTACTCCTCTTCTAACAGCAGATGGTCGTGGATGCGCTGCATCCGGAGATATCGTAGCTTGCATCGCGCGGTCGGGTAGACGGTTGGGAGCTTCGCGGCGGCACTGGGGCCAGCAGCCTTCTTCTTCTTCCTGCCGATGCGGGTGGTGGGTTGTGGCGGGGGCTCGTACTTTGGCTTATCTTTCTACACGCGGCTGTCAGTGTCTGCGGTGAGGCAACCCATGGCGGACTCCCGAAAGCTGTCAGGGCCAGCCCGGCGGGCAGCACGCACCTTGTCCTTCTTGCTCTTGTCGTCGCCCGGAGGCCCGCCTCCTGCACTCGACTGTTGGTTACCCTACACGTCTTTAGCATGTCATGGATGGTGTTTCGGGAAAGAGACAATGTTACCATGGCACTCGTTCAGGCAGCAGAGAGTGAATCAGGCGTGTGCACAGATGAATGGGGTCGGTTGCAGAATTGCACAGCACGTGTGGTGGTGGTGAGAGCGATGGGGGCGAGTGAGGCGGTGGTTTGTAAGGTGTTGATGCGCTGATGGCGAAGCTCGTGGATGTCGGGGAATCGGGGCTAGCCCTGTGGCGTCACTGCACCTCGATACCGCTTGGAGCCTCACCTTTCCCAACCTCCATACAAGAACAGACACGTCAGGCCCGGTCCGACAAGCATATGCCCTTGAACAAGCACCCAAAGCTCTCTTAAACTGCAGCTCTCGTCCCGGGCCGTCTGCGCAATTCCATAGACAAACACCATCTCTCCAACTGCAACCCCGCCGGCGAGTCACTTGAAGTTCCCCACGCCTCTCGCTGGGTACCCTCTTGGCCATTGCCTTTGCTTTTACGGTACAGGTGGGTAGCGTCTTGACTCTGTCTTTCTCTCTCTCCGGCCCAGCAGACATCATTGCGCATTCTCGCACATTCCAACCACGTGAACCATCCCTTCCCCGCTCTCCGTCCTGTGCGGGAGCCTGGATCACCTTGCGGGCCTCAGGCTGACTCTTATGTCCAGAAATACCTTGGTTGCACCCACCTGCTGCCTGCCCCCTTCAGCCTCACCTAGCTCGTTCCCCTCTTCCATTCCCCTCCTCCATACTCGCAACTACACCAACCCGCCAACCCGCTGTCATGGCCTCCAACCGGAGCAGGCGCATTGCGAAGGAGATTGCCGACATCCAGAATGACCAGCACTCCAAGATTGTCGTCGAGCCGGCAGGAAACGGGGACGATCTCACACATCTGCGCGGCCAGTTCCTGGGGCCGCCCGACACGCCATACGAAGGCGGCACCTACTTTGTCGACATCAAGATCCCGAGCGAGTATCCCTTCCGCCCACCAGTCATGAAGTTTGACACCAAAATCTGGCACCCCAATGTCAGCTCGCAGACGGTAAGCGGTCGACCTGCTGCAGTCACTGGGACTGCGTATAGTGGGATGAAGCTAACAAGAACAGGGCGCCATCTGTCTAGACACACTATCCTCCCAATGGTCGCCAGTTCTGACTATCAAGTCCGCCCTGATCTCGCTCCAGTCCCTCCTTAGCACGCCCGAGCCAAAGGACCCGCAAGACGCTGAGGTAGCTGGTATGCTCATCCGCAACCCTGCCGAATTCGAGCATAAGGCCCGCGAATGGGCAGTCAAGTACGCTGGTGCACCACAGAAGGAGATCGCCGAAGGCAGTGGAGGCGCCACAGCAGCGTCAATCAAGAAGAAAGCACAACAAGCGAAACAGAATGAAGAAAAGTCCAAGCTTGCAGCATACAGGGGCTACAACAAAGACTTAATAGACCGCTTCGTAGCCATGGGGTTCGATGTCGAGGCCGTCGTAGAAGCTTTTGAGTATGTGGGAATCGACCGAATGGGTGGTGAAGATTACGAGTTGGAAGAAGCTTACATGGGCGACATTACGGCCCGTCTGTTTGGCGAAGCTTGAGCTGTTCTCCATATTTTCCATCATTATTTGCAACATGTCCCTAGACGATCGACAAGGGCTCATCTTTGCCCTGGTAAAACGCCACGGCCAGCCTCTGCTCAAATGGTTCCTGGCATGCGTTTCAAAGTTTCAAGGCTAGAACCGTCGAGGCTTCTAGATCATTGCGTCTTCTGGTACTGGGTATGGGACACTGGCGTTTTTATTTTCCATCATGTTATCAACCTTTTCATCAATCTCAAGGGCGTCATGTCACTGGTTTTCATGGCGGGGAGGCAGGCGAGATCCCAGGATAAGTGGATATCTCAATCAAACAATTTCTATCAAACACCTCAGCTCTTTTCGCTCAGCGTGCGTTGTTCTAATCAACAGGTATCAGAGTCGGCCACATTTAAATGCGTCCAGAAGGGAAAAATGTTTGAAAACTGCGAGTCCGACAGGATATAAAGCTAAGTTCTCATAAAAGAAATAATGTCAAAACCAACGCTCAAATGGTTTTGAAGGGCACCTCTCGTATGTACACCATCTCCTTCGTCTTTGTGCCCTGGTATGAAAATATTCACAAAAAAAAGTGTTCCCGCTACTTCACCCCATGCGCAGAATTGGGAGCTCACTTGAGTGATTTCGAGTTTTCGCTGCTGGAAACGGGGATAATGACATGGCCTTCCATCGACTTGGTATCGTCTGCCGATGTTTCCAGTGTGAGCGGAGCGTGACCCGAATACACCTTGCCCAGCCCCTGCACAAACTCTCTCACGTAAATGGCTGTTGTTCAACCGTCAGTTCACCAGTCCAAGGTCTGTGTAAATCGCGCAAAGCACAAAGTACAAGGAGCAACTTACTCGTGTCGTTGTAGTAGTAAGTAAAAGGACCATTACAGCTCACTTTGCCCTCCTTGCCCGGCATCGAAAACTTCTCGCAGTCGTGCGTGACGCCTTTGGGATTAGTTGCGTTTGTGTACTTTGCCGTCAGTGTTTCGGAAACACTGTCATCCGTCTTGACCCGCTCTAATGTCACGTTCCAGTTGCCCAGGTAAGAAAGATCTTTGAATTGTTGGATAGCGACGGCGTTGGCCGTGGCCGCAGCGAGAGCAAGCAGCGAAGCCGAGAGCGAGAGATGCATGTTTTCCCCTTCAACAGCGCGTTCGAATGTACGTAGTATGTAGTTGTTCAGGGGATTGGGGGAGGGCAGCGTTTGAGATATATTTGTTGGTAATAGGGAGGGAGGAGCCCACACAGGATTATACGTTTTGGGGGGCTTGTTCACACAAAGCGAGAACAAAACAAAAATATCGAAACAGAAACAGATTTCACTACGGGCGGGCGACGAAAGTGTTTTAAGAAACGTTTCCTGGGGCAAAGAAAAAAGGCGCGCGGCCCCTTCGTAAAAAAGCCACCACTACCACACCCCCCCCTTGTTATTGAAGTACTTTTCTTGAGCGTTTCAGCCTTTTTCCCCGGGCTTTTGGGCTCCGTATGATTGGCGCCAGGCTGAGATTATCCCAGCGGCTCGGGGAGGGGCCAATGCGCGGGGCCCTTTTATGCCGCGTATACGATGCTCACCAATTAGGCCGGTCGGCACTGCTTCTAGAGTGTTAACTTTGGAACACGTGCCGCCCCCTTTGAGTGGTTTGTGTAGGATTGAGTAGCGCTGGTTCCAGATAAGGTTTGTGGGACGCAGAAGGGACCTTCTGGAAGGCTGGGCTTGGTGGATGCTCGATTCCTCCACATGCTAGGCAATGGTAATGCGAGTATTTAGTTGACTGCTGAGATTGGGGTAGGCGAAGCGTGAACTACTGCGATTGTGGGTGTTAGTGCCCTTGCTAGTCTGTGCGATAGTGGCTTTACAGGTGCCGTTCTAGCAATCCTAGCAAAAACTTATACCAGTTCGCCTCTTAAATTTATCTTGATTTGTTGTTCCATGCAACTGGGATGCTCGTGATGAGTGAATTTACGCTCACCAGTGGTTCTTGAACTAGGGCGCAAAGGTACAACGTATCTGGACAGACGGAGCATGCTGCGCGGAACACAGGCTAACAATACGGATTCCCAGAAACTACTACTGAAACTTTCTCTCTCATGCACGAGATATGTAGCGGGATTCAACTATGCTCTCTTGGGCTGATGTCACCATTCTCACTGACAGCTTGGTGGCTGAGCATTGCTATCCCGATCGCCCATTTTAGAACAATGAAACGCCAGGTTCCCGGTAATTTCCTTGATTGGCAAGTATACTCGTGTGATGCATCGTAGGCGAACTTAGTTCTTCTCTGTTTGGGCTTGGTGTTACTTGTCAAAAGCCTAGACTCAAACCAATTGCCCGAGACTAAGATAAATACGTCGTTGGTTTTATGCCTTTACTCGTTTGGGATATAGTCAAGCTTCAAAGATTGTATTTCTCAATGCCTAAGACGAGGCTGTACAAAGATCTTAGTAATAACCAATACTTCAGCTGCGCCATAAAGACCCTTCGGACTTGGCTTGTTCCGTTTATGAGAATGACCTAAACAACCTGCCAGCCTACCGCTCAGCGTATTGTACATGCTATACCTTGTCGTGTCTTTTCGCACTGTCACTTGGAGGTAAGTGTATGCAACATCCACACGTTCCAGAGGCCAACAATTATATCCATGTTACGTACAAAATCAGGGGTAGTCAATCGTACTAGTGCTTTGGAAGGCAATGTCACATCAGCAATCGAAAGATATTATGTATTAGCTCTACCGATGATACGGTAACATATACTACTCTACATTTGATCCCAAACCCTACCGTCCAACGAGCACCCTCTGGCTCTTCCTCGTCTCAGTTATGTAGTTTCTCTTCTCGCCCGTCACAAGCAACTGTACATGACCTTTTGCAGTCGGTGCATATTTGACCTTTGCGCCTTGCTGAACAGCGAACGTTTCGGAGACAGATTTGCTGTTCAAAATCCACTGCGCAGTCAGCTTCACACCTGGATCCCAGCGGCCGACGCTTGCAGTTACTTCCTGGCCTACTTTGGCCTTCTCACAATCGATCTTAGGGTCTGCCTGGCGCTCAACTGCGGCCTTGCGACCACCGTACTTGATCACATCTTCCCAGACGTTGCCGCGAGTAGATGGTGCAGTACACTCAGCACAGAGTGGTGTAGGACCATCTGGAGCGTGATCCTTGACCCATTTCTCCACGAGCTCCAAATAATCCCAAGTCTGACGGTTTTGGTAGTTTCCGCCATGTGGCTTCTCGGGCAAAATGGTGACGTTTGCCCACCCAGCACCTCCAACGGCATCAGTGCGCTTCTGAAACTCTATTACGCCCTCATTGAGAAAGTAATCATCCCAGGTACCAACGTAGAGAAAGATGCGACCAGCTAGCGCAGTGCCTAGACGACGAGATGAGTTGAAGTTGGTTACAACATAGTCACTCAGGTCGAAAGGCTTCCAATATTCAACGGCTTCAGGATAGATTTCACCAGATACTTTGTTCCACGGCTCCAAGGGATATCCGTTATATCCCTGTACGCCAAACACAGCGTTCCAAATGTCCCACTGATTGAAGGAGCGCGAGGCTGTGCCGAACGTGAGTTCCCAGTGGTTTTCCTGTGCAACTGTGGCCAGGATAACCTCGGTGCCATTCTCGAAAGTCCGAATGCTAGGGACAGAGCTGCCGTCCGCGCGTTGATAGGCATTTGCTGCGCTGTAGAGTTGAATGTCTTGATGGCGGTGAAAGTCGAGAGAGTCGGGATACGAAGAAAAACACACGCCAAAGAGATCAGGGCGATAGATTACGTTGGCAATAGATTCCCATCCGCCAGTGGACCCGCCGTCTTGGATGCGTGCATAAGGTGCGCGAATCGTGTTGAATGTTTTTTCGATGTACGGGATAAGCTCCTCGTTGATAGCGTCGCCGTAGGGGCCTAGATTGGCCGTATTGACAGCGTACGAATCATCGTAGAATGGTGTCTCGTGACGGAACTGGACCATAATGAACTTTGGCGCAGGCCGCTCAGGCGTACTGTTAGTGGCAGGGATGACGCCAGAATTCCAGGCTGAAGTGAAGCTTTTGTCGCTGCCGTATCTATATGCACCGTCACCATCCTGCCAATGGTTCTGGTGATAAATCACTGGATATCTTTTGTTATGATCTGTCGCGTTGTATCCAGCAGGCAGCACTACGTTGGCGCCAACATACATGTCACGACCCCAGAACTTGCTCAGCTTCTTACTACGGATCTTGACATGCTTCAGAAACTCGGTGTCCTCATAGTTGCCTTGGTGGCACCCGCCAATCTCTTTTCCAGTAAAGTTCTCGACGGCCGTGATGTTGTTGAAGGATAGTTCGAGAATTTGCATGCCACCAGATATATGGACATTAGTAATGGGTGTAATCAAGCTTCCATACCCGTTGACATTGGGGGCACCATCGCCGCATGGAAAGCGGAGGCTGACTTTCGATCCATCGCTGCGAGTCACTGTCTCGTATCTGGTAAGGAAAGCCTGCACGTTATAGGTGCCTGGGTCGATATCGTTCAGGCTAACATTTGGCCAGCCAAACACCTCAGTCGCACTGCTACCGTTGCTACCGCCTGACATTGTGACGGCCTTATCTGATCCGAAGCCGTATACATTTTTTCCGAAAATCTTGTTAGGCGACGAAGTTACATCGGTGTCTTCCAGAGGATCAGTCCCATTAGGCGCAAACATCAAAACAATGCGCCCATCGGTAGGGGTGTCCAGAAGACCTTCAACAACGGAGAGTTTGATGTTGAGGTTAGTGTCGTCACTGCGTCTGGCGAAAGAGTAAGGCTTGGCTCCGGGGCGAGCTGATGCGCCAATGGCGAGTGACGCGAAGAGGAGGGACCTCAACATATTGTACAGGAAGACTTTCGTCCAGTCTTGCTCGATGCAAGATGAGTTTGAACATGTGCTCCACTTATATTCTCGTGGGAAGACGAGCTTTTTGATTTCATGTGGAGATCGAGACTTGTTCAAGTGCTAGCCGAATGAAGAAGGTGTATCAACGCTGGTGGATCCTTCAGCGAGGACCAAGAGATAGCTATCCGAGAACGAGGTCGAATGCGTACAATAAGAGCAACACAATCGCGAAACTTTCTCTGTATGAGTGGCCAAGTACAACAGGGGTTGCATGCGCTACCAGCGTAGGCAGCTTCGACATAACAGTTCAGGTAGCCCCTTACGCAGAAGCCATTCCTGCACAAAACAGGACAGTGAACAGCTCCATTAGAAGCAAAAACTTGACATCGTCAGTATCGGGATATCATTCGAAAAGTCATAACTTAGAGCGGGTGTTGTAGCTGTAGAAGCTAACTATGTTTGGTCTGGTATTATTCTCGTGCATAGATAACGGCGACGCCAAAAACATCAGCCATACCAGCCACACCATCGCGCCGACTGCTCTTTTTTTTTGTATTTTGGGAGAACACTCTACGGTATTCGTATGAACACAAGTCTCGGAATGTTTCGTGTTTGGCTTGAACCTCCATCTCTTGACGTCACGACTCCCAAGAGTGACCACACTAACATGCTAAGATATCTTCTCCGAAATGAATAAGTACAAACACATTCATATATGCATAGATACCGAACATAACACTTTGAGCTTGATGGGATGCTATTGTAAGAAAAACGTCGCCATCTTGAAGCCCGTAGACCCCCTGTATGCAACCATTTCCCATTGTTCCGCCCGGGGCCTTCAGACAGTAGGAGGCATGATCGCAAGATTGCTTGGATCTCTTCATGCATTTAGTTGAGAGGTTTGTGAGTTCGAATGGCAAGCTGACTTCGGAGGTCAAACTATCCGTCTTTGTTTTTATCTGGACACGCGTATCACTTGAGACACGACACATCATAATACCTAGGAAGTCTGCAAGACGTGAATAGAGAGAGAGTTACTAAAAAAAGAACAATGATGATACTATGATAGATGTGCTAATGTTTTGAGAGATCTAGCGTATCATCTGTGTCCTTGTGGTTACTATGGCGCGGACAGGACAGAAGGTACTTGAGTCTCCTAGACGCTGGTTAACAAGTTGTGTTTACAGGTTTGACACTGGCGCTTACTGCTTTCAATACTTGGTAAGTGTTTTCCGTATCCAGAACCACCTGGTCAGGCTTCACTCCATCTGCCCACTTTCTTTCCCACTCAATAGTACCATGCGCTTCATTTACTGGTGCGCTGTCTCCAGGCCTCATGGCATGACTGACATGTGTTCGTCCAGAACCATCAGCATAACCGTTCCTCGCTGCATTGTCGTCGAACTGCTTTTGACCACCAACGCGAAGACCAGAATTGGTCGAAGACCCACGTTCATTGAACTTGCGCAGGATGATGTAGCCTATGAATCCCCAAATGAAGATGAAAGTTGCTGAACAGCTGGCAATGAAGATGGTTGGAATAACAAAGAGCAGAGCGAAGCCGACGACGAAAAACGTGACCGTAAGAGAGATGATGAGGCCGAGAAAGAGGCACGTGGTTAGGGAAACGAGGAGAGTGGTGGCTGCAAAGGCAAGAAAGAGGATGAGAGGAAGACCAACCAATGCGGCTTGGGTAGCAAGGAAGGCCTGTGGATATGCATCAGTATAAACTACAAAGGAGATTGGGGAGACGGTACTGCCGCTTTGGGGTTCCGATGGGCATAGTCGCGTGCCTGCTCAATCATTTGCTCACGGCGTGTGTGTGGGAGCAGTTGGTTTGTAGTAGCCTCAAGCTTGGCCTCGACACTCTGAGCAGCATGCTGTACGTGAAGGCCAACACTATCAACCACTTGGCCAGCTTTTTGCATGACCGAAGGCATCGTGAGTGTGGGGAAACGGGGTGGGCTGGATTGAATAGGGTTAAGGAGCGGACAGGGGAGCGATGAATTGGGAGCGATGACACCCTCCCTCAGAAGCGAAAGGACAGCATGGCAATTAAGACGAGGAGCTGCTTATTGTTTGGTATGTCATTGTGTTTGAGGTGCAACCAATCAATCAATATTAGGCGCGGAACAGGTAATGGCCGCGTCGTAGGGTTGGGGCAGAAGCGGAGAAGCGCGTGATTCGCGTATACGTCATCCCGATTCGCGCTAGCGGGTGCACCCCTGTCGCTTGGCGGGTAGTCTGTAGTCTCACCGCCCCAGAGTTCTGCCAATTCGAGATCGAACTTTTTGACATGTCGCGACACGCCCTCCCATACCGCGCCCGCACCGACGACATGAGCGACAAGAAGAGAAAGAGACACGCCGAAAACGGCGAGCGCCCTAAGAAGAAGGCCGTCGCTGCGCCGCAGGGCAATGTCCGCGTCGACATGGTGGAGAGCAAAGAAACGCTAGGCCCAGTACTGGGTATGTGATATCTTCTCCAAAGACGGGCGCATACCTCTCGAGGCCTCAGGGCGATACCTGCGCCGTCGCCGATGCTATCTACAATGTTCGCTGACTTTTCCAAGCTGTCACACCGGGCCTCAACATCCCCTCCAAGATTTCCTTCAATCCCTACAAGCGCACAAAGGTTCTTCCACGAGGCGAGAGCACCGAGCTACTGTTCCAGTCTTCCGACCATCCTCGCCTTGACTATATTGCACAGGAAGAGCGCGATGGAAGCTCGGAGAGTCAGCTGCAAGACTACGTCGGTGTCTATGACCCTGCCACCAGCAGGTTGCAAATCGTCCCAGTCAAGAGACTCGTCGTTCGAAGCACACTGCGAAGCGAAGCCGAAGAGATGCGCCAGGAGCAGGCAGCCATCGACGCGCAAAACAACACAATCACAGCTAAGAGGGCTGCCCTCGCAGCCGAGTTCGGATCTAAGAAATCTAGAAAGGCCCTCGAGGACCGCACGCTTAACGCCATTAAGAGCGGTGCCGCAGCAAACGAGGTTGCAGAGAATGTTCTGCAGCAGATGTCCTCTTCGACCAGCGTCATGCCGACCACACAGGATCTTGCAGCAGCTGTCGACAGCTCCAAGCCACGACCCATCCCCAACCTTGCCGCAGAGTACCCTGGCGACGTGTACCCAGCCAGCACTGTTGTTGGTAGCGAGCTGATGACCATGCTTGACGTAAAAGACTGGGTGCAAGCATCGGCAGCTGGTCAGGGTGTCTTTGTCGCAAGCAAGTATGTCGCAAAGCGCATTGTTAAGCTCGCAAAGAACAAGCAGATCCAGAAACTAAAGGTCTTACGCTTTATATTGCTCTGCATAAATTTCCATGCCGCTTTGATTGGTGGAGGTGGCTCTCGGCCGAAGAAGATACCTGTCAAGGGCAAGCTGGAAGCAGCAATGGGTGAAGATGCGCCGGCTGGATGTGTGTTGGCCATCAGACGGAAGTTTGCTCCAGAAGGGTGAGTCTTCATCTTTTCCGTGTTTCACTTTTTTTCAGCGTGCCAGAACTCGATGACTAACATGACATAGAAGTTCCGAAATGCCTCGCTGGAACGTCGATAATCTCATGACTCATATCGCAGCCGCGGCTCTCATCGTTGACGATCAAGCAGTCGATGTCAATGACCTTCGCGAAGATCTCAAACTTGAGAACAAGGAGTAAGTTGCTTCCACTGTTAAACACATCTGCAACAGGTCCTAACACCACCAATAGAATAAAGCAATACTTTGCCGAACTGGGCTGCAAACTCACAGCCCCGACACAAACGGATCTCACAAACATGAAGCTCACTAAGGCCGAGAGCGTCAATCACTTCATCGCTAAGTTGAAGTTGCCCCTAACGTTCCCAAAGGTTGGGGGTAGGTTTAGGAATAAGTAGTCTAGTTCCGACAATCTTGTCGCACTTGGGTTTGGTTGGATAGTTCAAAAGCTTGGGTCATGCTGCATTTTGTGGGATCAGGTCGGCTTAGCACAGCCGGGTGTTCTGTAATGTCAAGATTGTTTTGGTCCACCATGGACACCAATGGCACTTCTGCATGGGAATGTCCTTTGTGTGTTTGCTATGTATTGCACATGACTTCTTTCAGTTGTCTCTTCTCTTCTATATAACATTCGCTCAAAGTTTCCATCTCACGTATTACTTCTATTATGTACGAACATAATAAATTCTCGGTCTTGCAAACGACACTGGACAGCAGAATAAGATACAAAATTGAGGCTTAAATAGTTGACAACCATGCAAGGGTAAGTAAGATGAGCGTGCGTTAGCTCTGAGTTCAGCGAACTGGTTCTTACCAAGTTTATAACTATACTTAATCTAATAGTAACAGAATTTCTGTCAGCAACATTACTGCCTTGCTTCTTAACCTTATAAATTTTAACTTCAACCAGAAGTATTTCGGCATTACATCATTCTTCGTATAAGATGGGTATATATTGTCCGCCGTTAGCAGAAGACGTCGAGTCTTGGCATAGTTGAACTCATTATACTTGGCTGTGAACAAGGATTAATTGGATCTCTGATCAGATATCCCTTTCGGGTTGCAGCAGCACGGTGTCAAAGAGCTGGGTTTCTGATAGAAGAGAGATTGCCTAAATGTTGGATGGAGAATGGAAGGCAAAGCGGTGGGAAGCATCTTAACCTGAATTCACAGAGACCTAGTCATTATTGACATCGAGTGCTATTAGCAGTAGTGTTCAATAATATTGCTCATCCTTACAAACTGTATGTTTTTGAGTTAAGAAAGGTTTTACGCAGCTCCTCCTAAATGCTGATCAGCCAATTCTGTCCAATTATCATGGCAAGGATGTACTGTCAGGCTATATTGGATATTTAAGAACGGCAGCAGTTGGTTCATCGAGAGCAGACTATCACGAAGAGCAAGGCGAAGATGGAGTGGCATTGACAAAAACAACAGGGTCATCAGGATGTGGAGGTGTTCCAATGCAAGAACTCGATGGAAGCCACTGCTGCGTATGTCTATACACATAACTTTCTCAAGTCATCAGTCGTTGTTCATTATCTTGCAGATAGTCAACAGCGGCAAAGGCTGAAATGCTTGCCCTAGTTACTGTAGCCGAGACGCTGCATGACCTCCAGGATGCATTGGCCAGATCACTAGCAACAGCCGTAAAGAGTATGCCACTGAGACCCCACTAGACCTATCTTCTAAAGACACTAACGAGCAGCACAGACATCTCAAGTAAAATTTACTATAGAGCACGGAACGGGTTGATGTCTGCTTCAGAATGGCAATGAAATGCGTTACGATGTAACATCTAGATCTCTCAATAGTAGGCTTTGGGGCTTCTCAATAGGTGTATCAACCTACTCCAGCTATACCTGCTTACGAGGACTCAATAAGATCGTCTACAATTTATCTCTCTCGTCTTGCCGGTAAATTTCTAGATGTGCTGTATCTCAGAGGAGGATGCAAAAGCAGACAAAAAGAGTAGTTTACCAAACAGAAGTAGTAAAGTTATAATTCAATGAGATATCTAGCAACTGGTTTGAGCAAATAGCATTAAAATACGATGCTTTACTTAATCAATTGAGTCCTGAAAGCGCCATAACTTGAAAACTACTCCATGAACGAGACCCATCTATCATTCAGCTTGAACAATCCCAAAACGATTGTGATGCGTGAGTAAATATGAATTGGGCTCATCAGTTACTCTATTTATAACTCGCTCTAAGTAATATATATTTGATCTTCGCCATCTCGTAACGACATCATAGATTTTGCCTACGTGGCAGATAAACAAGAGGTTTTAGGAATATTGCATGAAAATAAGAAGCCACAAACACGAATGGAAAAGTTCCCAGATTATCTTTCGTCGATTTCAACATGTAATTGATATTCTATCATATAACAGTGGACTGCTATGAAGATTAATATATCTGTAAAGAAGAGAACCTGAATACTATTCCATTGATGATAGGATTCATCAGTACGATTACTTCAAGATGTAGTATCAAGATTTATTGCTACATGATGTAAATGATGCTGCAGTACTCAACAACTTGACGTCTCAATCCCTATTACTTGATTCGCTTTCCAATCTTCCTTCAGGTCCCAGGTACCATTGAGCCCTTTCCAGACTGCATCGAAACAGTGCTGAGCATGAGGAAGTGTGTCTTTGGTCCGGAGTGGCGCTTCACCAACTGCAACACGTGCAACATGAAGGAACAAAAACATGCAGTGAGCAAGATGCTCTTCCATAGAGGACCACACGTCCATATCCCAACGTTTGCCAAAATCCGCTTCACTAGCGATCCGATTTTGCGTAATTGATGAGACATCCGACATTTTCGTGAAGAAAGGCCATGGGCCTAAATTCCGTTGTGGTTCCGACAACCATGAGCGGAATTGTTCAGTAGTCGCATGGTCTTTGCACCGGGCAGGCATCCATGTGTAGCTCAGCACATCAAATACGCATCCGTTGGCTTCAAACTCAGCCAGGCTAGTACCGCATTCCTTGGGATTTTTGACCTGACTTTGTGTCCTTTGAATCTGGTAGACCAAAACCACAAGGCCAGCAATAAGAAAAAGCGCTAAGACAAGGCTTATAAGAGCACACCCAATGGAATAACGATAAGACCATCGCCTTTTTTCTTGAACAGGCTCCTCTTCGGATCCAATCTGAGCATATTCTTGTTCTTTTTTGAGCTCGAACATGTCTAAAAGCCGTGCCTGCGGTTGATACTTATCAGTATGACAAACTTCACTAGAATTGAAAATGTCAATCACTTACACAAATCGATTTGCACGGCTATAATATCGACAGGAAGTTATTCAAATGTGGATGGTATCTGGTATGTGTTCTCAGTAACTCCTGTATTTGTCCCAATAGTAGATATGAGTAATATGCCCCAAGAAAACATGGAATTGTAAGGCGAGCCGTACAAAAGTTGGGTTTGATCAGGCGTCCCATTAGCGTCATTTTCCAGCGTCGTTTTATGTATTCTCCTTCCTATCCAGACGTCTTGACCCCACCTACAGCTTGCTAAAGTTAACCTGATCTCGTCGGACGTATGTCGGTAAGATGCATTCCTCTACAAGTATGCGCATGATTTCTTACATACATGACA
The DNA here is from genome assembly GCA_020744315.1 of Curvularia eragrostidis. NCBI lineage: Eukaryota > Fungi > Ascomycota > Dothideomycetes > Pleosporales > Pleosporaceae > Curvularia > Curvularia eragrostidis. The sequence goes on along the minus strand of JAIRCK010000049.1, from coordinate 157,982 downwards.
TGCTGGTCTAGCGGTTGATTAGCAGCCGATAATCGGGTTGCGGGGTGGCCTGAGCATGCTAGCAGACGAAAATGGACATTTGCTAAACCAAAATCAGTCCACCAATAGGAACTTCACCCTGATACACCGGTGTGCATGCAGAATCCTACCAACTGTGGATCTGCACTTAAGTTGTGCAACTATGAGGGCTGTGCGATAACGATGTAACGACAACAACTCATGATCACTTCATACAAAACCTTATCCAGGAGATACCGGTGGCTAGCTGCAGCTTAGCGCTTATAGGCTTGTGCTTAAGCAGCGTTGATCTTTTTCCAAGATAAAGGTAAACTAGTGGCTTCGACTGACATGTCTGGATAGCCTCTGTGACACAAAGCTAAGTTGTCTAGGTCATCGCGTCGTCAGCTCTCGCGCTGTCGGTTTCTCAGCTGATAAGCACCGGAAGTAGATGAGCTATGAGATGTGCTGGAAATTATGTAATGAGAAAGAAAAACTACGACATCACTGAGGCTTTCTCTAGAGGATTGATACTGTGGCCGTCTGGAAAGATGGCTGGGTGTAACATGCTAGTCTTGTCGCATGACCATTATCTTCTGAGTATCGTGCTTGTGTCATTATTTCGCAGAAAATCTGCTCTCATTATCGCTATTCTGATGCTTGTATGAACAAAAGATACTCAAATTCAAATGAAACTAGCAATCCAAACGTCCATCGAGTGAACGCCCTTCTGGCCTCCCGGAATGCTCTGCAAGCTTGCCTGGCACGCGTCCCGTAGAGCAAGAACAACTTCCTTCTCTCTTTCACCATTGACATTATCCTTTACTTCCTTCTCGAAAGAGGAAGAGAGACAGGCAGAGACTTCCCATTGCCCGTCCTGTAATCCCTCTTTAGGTTGCACACGGGTCTCCTTTTCTAGCTCCCATCCGGCAGCCAAAGCCAGATCGGTAAGGCGCTTTGGACCTAGCACACTGCGGATATTGGAGTCGCTATTGGATTTGTGGCATTCCAGCACCGCCTGGGCGAGTGCAGCGAGTACATGAGGCTGTGCAGAGGGACTAGTCGCCGCTAAAGACCACTCGGCAACGAGGAGGCGCTTGCTATGATTTTTGAGAGCACGAAAGGTGGAAAGAATGATAGAGGGAGAAGAAAAGTACCATAGGCAGTGTGCGAGTACTGTTGCGTCGAAGGTGGAAGAAGAGCCGGGCAAGGATGAGAGGTAATCCAGGGGTGATTGCTGGACCCATGAAATCCTTTTACCTAGTTGACTTTGCGATATGTGTGCTTGTGCTTGGCCCAGAGTGTATGGGGCACCTAGAAAGACATCAATTCATTGCCTTCCGCTCACACTGCCAAGGCAGGTAGCAGTTGTGGAAAAGAACGCACCGTAATCGAGTTCAGCCGGATCGACAGCTGTAACGCTTCCCTCTTCACCCACAGCATGAGCGAGAACAGTTGTACAGTCTCCTTGCCCGCATCCTAACTCCAGTATCCGTGAGCCAGTAGGAATGTTCCAGTGCTGCAAGAGCACTAAGCGATGATTTGTTTGAGAAAGCTGAACATTGAAGTGCGCGGAATCATGTAGGGAGATACGGGCAAGAGACTCGGCATCGAATTGAGTAGACATGGTACGTTTGGTGAGTGTAGGGTAGTAAGACGGAGACAACAAAGGATTCGGTCCAAGTTTCACTTGACGCTAGTACGGAAAATGGTGCAGATCACTACCAGAAGAAGCAATAAGGTCGCCAAACACGTACTGAAGCGTGATCGCTTGACTCTCAGTTGCCATCCATTCATTCAACAAGCACTTGGAAGAGATCATGGGATATAGAGAATGAATTCATCTGGGCTAATACCGGCAATGATACAAATCGACACAACCTGCCTGCCCTCCTCACCCCTTCTTCCTCACCAACTCAAACCCAAACCTTGGTGCCATTTTGACCTGCATGAAGCTTACATGACATGCCACACGCTGGCACCTCATCTCTACAACTATATCTTTTGCCTCGCTGGGACAAGCAAACTCCACAGTCGTGCTATTCGGCTTAGAGGTAAGGTTCAGTACCCCGAGCAGCTCTCCTCGCACAGGGAGTGTTGAGTATGACAACGTGTCGTAGTCCAGCTCTTCTATGTTGGAAGACCCGTTTGCCGAAGTTGCAATGAGTTGCCAAACTTCAATCTCTGTTATCTCCCCCTTGGTTGTCAGGTCTTTTGCGCGTGGAGAGGACTCGGGTGGTGGCGTCCAGGAAAGTGCACAGACATTGGTGCCGTGAGAGGGAATGGGAAAACGCATTATTGTTGAGTCCTTGTTTTTGTGTCAGCAGGTAAAATTATAACACCAGGCTGGTGACTTGAAGAAGTGGTTTAGAGAATTCGCACCTCGACAGTAATATAGACTTGCACACCCTGACCCCAGACGGCATGCTTCAAATGCCGGCTAACTCGTGCAATCTTATCTGGCCAAGCTCGATAATAAGCCTCAGGACGCATTGCTTTCGCTGCTCTGTCTAACCCCAGCTTGTCGTCACCATAGGGCAATGCCTTCAGTTCAGACTCAGTGAAGGGACGGGCTAGGTACTTCGATAAAGTAGCAGGAAGAAGAGCCACATTCACAGCTGACAGCAGAGCCAGCGCTAAAGAGAAGTATATTATAAGCGTGGGAAGTTTTGATTGATTGGGAGATGCGTGGTATGGGCGGTTGTCCGACGTTTCCAGCAAGGGAACAGAGTGTTCGTCCTCGGAGGAAGAGAGTTTCTCATTCCCTGCGTCAGAGCCCTCGCTGCTATCTGTGTATCGAGTAACGGACGCATACTTGGGCAGAGCGGACTTCACTTTGGAGAAGAACATCGCGGGCGATCGGCAAAGAGTAGAGCAAGAAGTGATAGAAGAGAAAGGGGACACGCCATAAGCATGATAAGATCGAAGCAGATGGGCTGTAACTTTCTGCTACTGTGCTTTTGCACTTGGAGTTATCCCTCGCACCATGCCAACAGGATAGAGTTCCAGTATGTGGGCCATATGCTTGTACAGGAGGATCACACCCTTGCCAGCTAGCGTGGCAGATGGACCAAGTAACCCTGGCGTCCACGGGGGTTGCCGAATACCCCTCCTGTCTGATCCCGCCGGTTCAAACACTATAAGCTGACACGAAAACTGCGGGAGAGAGACGGGCCGACCCCACGTTTGTGCCCTGCATGTAATATGGAAGTGTTGCGCCACCCCGCTTTGAACGCTAGTTTTAGCGCTGAGATGTGCATTCACCGCCTATTGTTAGACAACCTCCTTCCAACGCCAACGCATCGCTATCCTGCTAGAGGCACTACCGTATCATTGTCTCCACCGAATTTGCCACCAAGCTTACAGGCTGTTTTGCCGAAACAAATCTTCCCAGAAAATAGCCCTCTTGAAGCTTAGTTGAGTGCTACTAAAATCATGTCAGCGTCTCCACAGACCCGCAGTGTATCCAATAGTTGAACGAATACATATCAATGCATGCATTGTCATTGTCAATGTCACACCTTCTGAATTGGCCGCTCGTATTCCCAATCCATTCAGCACTGAAGCTGTAACACTAAACATCGCCTAGATCCTTCAAGCCTACTTCATCCTGCCTTCGCTCTCTGTAGCGTACTGCACCTGTCGTACCAATGCTGTTCACCGTGTTTGCGTTGTTTCTTTCCGTTAGCGTCAGCATGGCATCTGCTGCACATGCTGGCTTCCATGTTCAGTATCCGTGGCTCTCCCGCAGCCCGCATCTCGAAACCCGACCCGAGTTCGATGTATTCAAGCCTTTCTGTGGTATGTCCCTGTGTGCACTCCTTGAGAAAACAATACCATGTTCTGATACAGAGAAGGCGATATCATACACAACCCTCAGAAATTTCCCTCTCGATCTCGAGGCTTCCTCTCTTTCTCTGGTCATCCCGGGGACCTCGTGACTGCTCTGTATACCCGAAAGAGAGTACCGAAGAAGCGAGATGATTTTACACAGTTTATCATGCGGGACGTCTCTATTCCACCTTCAGGGCAGCTATGTGTGAATATTACGATACCATTCCAGACTGTTCTCAACGAAATGGGGGTTATGTATTTTGAAGCGCGGGACCCGAAGACGGGAAATCTCGAACATTTTGTAAGCTGCGCCGGGCCTAAAAGTACCATTGGATTTAATGCTGATACGAAGAAAGTGCGCAGATGTCCAGATGGCAGACATAGAATCTCTGCCTGAGGAGCATCCAGCTATGTGTGCCGCAAACAATGAGACGCTTATTCCTATGCCTGATGAATATCTGACGGTATAGGTCAATTCAGGATGATTCTTTTCGATATGTACCGATACTGGGACTTTTCTCTATGGGGGTTATGTAAATCGCTTCTGGAATCAAAACTGTGTCGGTGCCGAAGCTAAAAGATGATGTTGAGATTTTCTTACTGCTGTTACTTCTGGGCACATATGTGTTTTGTGTGTATACAAGAAAAAAACCAGTTTCCGCTTATGATTATTCTCTTGTATTGAAACCTCGTTTGAGTCCTCCACTTCCCCCAAGCAGGACAAATTTGCAAAAGAAAACGGCCACTTTATCCATGTTAACATATAACGGCACAAGACACTGCTATCTTTTCTTGAGAGATAAGGTACAAGTGATTTGGAAATGAGAGTACCGAGAATATCACGAGTATGAACAGGTCGATTCAGACGGTGGGTGGCAGGGGTGCTCCAAGTAGTAAGGCCTTCGCCAAGGCGCTACATCTGAATAGGCAGGAAATCAGTATGACGGGCTTCATATCAGCGCTAATAGTACCTTCCTATTTTAGTGATGGCTGATTCTAATGTGCCCCACAGTTCAAAAAAGAAAGTGATTACTGCATGCAATATACTTAAGCGAATGGGAACAAGCTTCCTAGGCAATTGCTTCATTGAATCAGACTAGTCTATCCATCCCTCGACCAGTCTTGATAAGGATCATGCGAACATAAACTGCGTAACGACTGATGAACGTCCGCCCCCTGCAAGTGATTCCTCCTGAGATAACATGTAGGCATTTCTTTGAACTAGCCGGGCGAGACAGCAAGTGCCTGAATAGAGCTCGTGGACAACTCATGGTTGTGTCGTTTGTCTTTGTTGTAGTTGCTACTTCAGATGCTCTCATCTTCACTGACACCGTACTGGTGACGCTTGGTAAGCTCGTCGTCGCTGACACCGTATTGGTGACGCTTGGCAAGCTCATCGTCGCTGACGCCGTATTGGTGACGCTTGGCAAGTTCATCGTCACTGACACCGTACTGATGGCGTTTAGCAAGCTCATCGTCGCTGACTCCATACTGGTGGCGTTTGGCAAGCTCGTCGTCGCTGACTCCATACTGGTGGCGTTTGGCAAGCTCATCGTCGCTGACTCCATACTGGTGGCGTTTGGCAAGCTCGTCGTCGCTGACGCCGTATTGGTGACGCTTGGCAAGCTCGTCGTCACTGACTCCATACTGATGGCGTTTGGCAAGCTCGTCGTCGCTGACACCGTATTGGTGGCGTTTGGCAAGCTCGTCGTCGCTGACGCCGTATTGGTGACGCTTGGCAAGTTCATCGTCACTGACACCGTACTGATGGCGTTTAGCAAGCTCATCGTCGCTGACTCCATACTGGTGGCGTTTGGCAAGCTCATCGTCGCTGACGCCGTATTGGTGACGCTTGTACATTCCGTCACGTCGAGCCAGTTCGATGGCAGCAGCTGAGTCGCCCTGCATAGGGATGGCTTGAACTCCAAGGCTCATGAGGCCAAGAACAGCAATGGTGAACTTCATATTGATGGAAGTGGTAAGTTGACAAGAAGTCTTGAGTTGGAAGTTATAGAGAAGATGAGAGGAGAAGGCTGATTGAGAAGATACTGAGAGGATCTCGGATGATGAGAATGATATGCTCAGTGGCTATTCCACTGGTATTAATATATCTCTTGTATCAGCAAAATCGCGTCTGTTTAGCAAAGAAACGTTGCTAATGCCGAGGGTAAATTGCTGGAGGCGTACAGCTCCACCTTGCGGGCATGATCCTGTAACTGAGATGCCTCTTTGGGGTGGCACATACTTTTGCTGTAGTCGCTAAGAGGTTTAGGTGATGTGCAGAAGTCCATGTAAGCACCGTAGTATGCATGCTAGCGTTTTGGCCTCTGATATGTACAGTAGGCCCGATTCACCACTCATCGCTATCCCTGTTATAGCTGAACCTGTAAAGTAGTGAGAACTTTCCATGAACAAACCTCATCATGTGCTGATGTGTTTCTTGGAACAATCACTGTGTCACAAAGCGGAGAAACGTATTCTGCATGCAAGCACAGAAGCAATTGGTCGTAAGTGACTTACGTGGGTAGGTAGTGTGTGTCTAGGCACTTGCACTAATGTAGATAATCATGGCGGATCTTTGCAGTCACTAGTCTCTCCTAACTTCAGGAGGACAAGCTTGATCTGATATGTCGAAGTACTAACTATAGCTCCACATTTGATAGTTGCTCCTGCGTATTTTAGCGTCCTAAGACGTTATCCTAATGTTGTACCTCACCGTGATCATTACCCTTGTGAGTCAGTGGATGTTCTAGCCCTGTTGCGTATTCTCACCGCTGAGTGCATGACGCTGACCGGTAAGCAGGGATCTAAGTTGCGCAAGCTGCCTACCAACCGTTTGATTGCGGCCCGTGAGAAGGTCCTGACAAGCACGCTTGTCGGAGCTAGTGAGCGAATCACTTGGCAAGCAACGTTTGAGAAGCACGGTGAACTGACTCCTTGCTTTCCGGTGCAATGCAATGCATGTGTACTGACAATGCTGTTGATCAATTATATCACATTCGGCAACCGCTAGTCTCTGCTGAATGATACACGCGTGATCTTCCAGATAGGAACAAGCGTTAGAGTACTGCTGTCTCGATTACGTGTTTTCTTTACCTACTCTTGCTCCTTCTCTTCCAGTACCCTTCCCGTAATCAGAGTGCTAGAGCCCTTTCCTTGAGATCAATCCTCCAAACATTTCTTGGTTCCCTCATCTTACTTATACTTTTCCATCAGCTTTATAGTTTCGAAGTGTTCAAAGCATTCACATTGTCGTCTCAAATAACTGAGATGATGCTTATATCTTTGGCATCCCAACAGCGTGGCCTATTAGGCGGCGTGCTTGCAGCATTGAGTGTAGGCCTCATCTTGAATTTGGGCGCCCTCATCTTCTCCATTCGTATCTTGACGCGAGGAACGAAGCAATACAGTATGTCAAATTTCAAACTCAAAACCGAATATGAATTGACAAACAGCAGCCTACCTAGAAGGTGACCGACCTCGCGAGCTCCCCATCAACGTCCGTACTGTCCAATATCATTTTCACGACGACCCCAATCACTACAAGCTGGAAGGAGCCGCAGCCTGGGCAGAATGGAATGCAATTCGCCCTCCTGGGGCAGGCTTTGTGTTTCTAGGGGAAGAGTACTACCCATTCGGTGTATCAATGTGGCACCAAATACACTGTCTTAATCGCTTACGCGCGGTGGTTCTCAACGGAGATGATGGCTCTGACCATACAGAACATTGCTTCCACTACCTACGGGAGAGCATTCTCTGTGCAGCTGACACAACGCTTGAGGCAGGCGGCACAAGCAAGATGTTGGCAAACGGAGATCGTGTGGCCACGGGCATAGAAACCGAACACACCTGCCGAGATTGGAAACAGGTTTACGATTGGATGGAGAAGGAGCATGCAAAGTGGACGCCTGATATGTATGCGAGGTTTAAGGAACCCTCTCATGGCGCAATGTAGGCGGAATATGAGCCATGGTCGCACAGCAGATAACACATCGGCTTCGTGAATTGTAGGAGCATTCAGTGTCATTCTTGGCATTACTCATCTCTCTCTGTGCATGCGTGCGTGTGGATGTTTACTCCTCAAAAAAAGCTTGTTTTAGATTCTGCGTTCGAGTATGTGCTGGTGGTTACGCTGAAGTCTGCAAGGCGTCCAGTGCCGAACAACTGGGAACTTGGCAAAGCAAACGCCCGTGCACATATTAGGCCGCCTTCTCGACTCCGGGCCGACAGCCCTAACCAGGCTGCGTGGATATCCCCGCTCCTGCATAACACGCTAGCCTACCGTGTAACTCAAGTTCATGATCCTGGTGGGGTAGAGATCTAGATGATTTTGTAGGATGCTAAGCGTACAGCTGTACTTAATGTGGGCCTTAGATTGGCGTGGAACTAGAGCCTTCCATCTGAAGTCAGGTGAGAGTAAGCCTTACAGAGATCCACCGTGAGCACCTACCCCTTCGAGCCTGTACATATGTACATACACGCGTCTTTAGGCCTACCATCTGCATATTGCTACGGGTGACTTGATGATTTTCCGTTATCTACACCAATCTTCTAGTGAAGCAGTTGTCACAACATGATACCCGATATCGGCCTCTTGTTCGGACAAACCCGAAACTATGCAGGCCGTTGATTAGCTTTGCTCCTTGTTTAGCTTTCATTCACAAAACACCAATGTCACCGACTGACTAGTATTGCATGTTAGCTCTTACGATGCACACTCCCAAAAGTTCCGTGCAGCTGGAGCTTCAAGCGTCATGATAACAGGTGGATGAATCAACAGGCATGTTGCCGATCAACTATTACTACACACTCACAGTGGCTCCGATGCAAGTGTTTTGATGCAGGTCAGCTATATAGCTTTACTTTAATTGTATTCCAGCTCGTTCAAAACAATTGTAATCTAGTCAGAGACCCAGCCATGGGCGCCCAATACAGATACATTCATTGTTACAACGCTGCTGTTTACCAAAGTACGATTAGCTGTACTAGAACATTAAACACTTTCGTCAAAAGTATAGCATAATGGCCACGACGTAATGTTGAACAACATGCCAGGTGTCACAGACACACTGTGAACATCAAATGGCATCTGATGGTCTATGTGCGCTTCGGGGTCAAAGCGTGGGTCCTCGGGATTTTTTGCATTCAAGGGTATACCTGAAAAGGCGGCGAAATTGGATGGGTGGTGGTGTTGCCACTGTGCATCACCATCAGCAACGTTGCATCGTGGCACTAGGGCAAACGAGTAAGGTGATAGAGTAGTATATGCCTCCAGAGCTTACCTTGTTCCACAAGCGATCAAGCTGTGCATGATGCAGCCAAAATAGCGGGTCGTTAGGTGTAAACGCTTCTGCCATACCCTGGCAGTCTTCCTTTGGCATAGAGTTTGGGCAAACTCCCGCCATGTCACCTCCAACGAAATTGTGGACCGCGTTGTGACTCCGCGTTAGTTCCCATTGAAACCTGAAGAAGTCCCCGACGTTTTTCTCGGTCGCATTACGGATGAATTCCGGCGCAAGCGTCCTGTTTTCGGGCTTTTCATGTGGGAAAAAGCCTGGTGTCAGTGTAAGGTTCCTGCGCAGCCGGTGAGGGATAGGCCATGCAAGCTCAAAGTTGCTCGTAGAGGTGGCGAAAGCGCCGGTGGTGACGATGCAGTCGGTCCCTGCCTCAGATCTGCAGTCTCCCGTACCGCCCAAGCCATATTCAGGCGAGCCCTCGAAAACCGGCGCGCTAAACAGATCTGCATGGTCGCGAGACCAATCCCAGTATGGTGTCGGTCCAGCATATCCGCAGGTCTGGCGGAGTGATCTGTCGAACAGGTGCGTAAACCAGCGGTCTGCTCCCACGTAAACATTCGGCCAAGAAGGATTGTGGGGACTGAAACATACGCCAAGGCAAGAAATAAGCGTTATCGTGCGAGCTGTGCGCAACTGCTGCATGCGAGTAAGAGAAGTCGTCATAAAGGCTCCTCTTTCCTTTTAGTGCGGTCTGGGTCTGCGTCAAAGATAACCGTTCGTGTCGTACGCTTGCTAGGCACTAATCGACGTTAGCAGCATGTGAGTAGTCGGCCGGACGAGGGCGCACCTTGACAGCTCTGATCCATGAGGCTTTTTCAGTATTTTCCAATTTCCGCCATTCCTTACGTATCAGCAGCTTTGTACATTTCTGTGGTCGTATTCCACTCGTTTCTTGTGCACATGAGATGTAGGAGCTAGCGAGCATGATACAAAGGAAGAAAATCCAATGAGACATGGTGACTGATCAACCATACAGAGGAAAATATTGTCCATCAAGAATCAAGGGACCACAATGGCTACTGTAGAACCGAAAATTTAAATACTTGCATCTAAGAGGGGTCAAGGCGCTTGATATGCATGCGTGTGATCACAGCTCTATCGGCTGTAGGCCCTGCCTAGCAAGGGTAAAAGTTGATTTAAGCAAGGATCTGACAGGGTCCATACACGGCTGACATTTACAGGGTCTTACCAGCTGCATGTAAGGGTAGTGTAATCAATTCAAAAGGGCTTGAAGCTTCGAGCCAAGTCAAAATAAAAAACCCCTTCTTGTTCGCATTCATTGTTCTGAGGACTGACCAAAACCATGGGTGCCTCAGTTTATCTCGTCCGCTTCATTACTCTTTTCATATGCGGCATCGTTCCCCTCTACCTCGCTTTGCGTGGCCCCTCGCACATATTCGATGTCGCACATGTACTTTCCTCGCTCTCTGAGCGCGTCGGAAGTCTTCATGCTGCACCCAGTCCTCCATTTGCAGGTTTTCCTGTTGCTGCATCTGCAGACGTGCTTGGTACTTCCGCCAACTTGTCCGAGACGGTCGTTGCCACCGGAGGTAAAGGAAGAACAAGATATCCTACTCTTCCCAGTGGATTGGCGAACGGCATAAATTCCTTTGAACAGTATCGTTCTATCGCAAAAGAAATCATTGAGCGAAAGCATGGCCGATATATCAAGCAGAGTGCCACACAGAAGTTGATTGGCAACAAGCTTGGCTATCCTCAGCATTTTGAGAAAGCTAAGAAGGGAATTGAGGTAAATGCTCGTTTCGCAGAACATGTTGCACAGATAGGAAGAGAGCTATACAGTACAGGTAACCAACCACTAGAGGATGAGTATAATGCCGACTTTGGACTTGTGAACCTAGCTTTTGGACACCTTTTGCGAGATTGGAGCGCTCAGGGTATAAAAGAGAGGCAGGCCGTGTTTCCACCTGTCATGGAAGGGCTTGAGCAACATTTTGGTAAAAACGGCATGGGGAAGAAGGTCCTCCTACCCGGAAGTGGCATGGGTAGGCTAGCAAGTGATATTGCGGATATAGGTATGTTGATTTTGCCTTTTGAGTCTATGAAAGCAGTCTTATATTGGTACAGGATACGACGTCACAGCTAACGACATGGACTACGGGTCTATCTTGGTCTACCATATTTTAACGAACTATACGACGTCACTTCACCAGCACACCGTCCAGCCATTTGTCACCAAATGGGCGCATCAGGCCAACCCTTCCTCGCGTTACTCTGAGATATCCGTCCCAGATCACATGCCAAACAAGGCCGTCAAGCTTGTCGAGGGCGACTTTTTGGAGGTATTCCCTCAGGATGCTCAGTTCGATGCTGTTGTGACCTTGTTCTTCATTGATATGTCCGACAACATTATTGACTTTTTGAGCAACATACATCGACTGTTGAAGCCTGGTGGGATATGGATCAATCTTGGACGTACGTTGCTTTCTCAATCTCAACAAAGACTAGGTCTTGCACCTGCTTTTAGAAATATCCCTTGAATTTTTTCATCCCTGAACTTTGGCTGACATTGATACAGCACTGAAATGGCACCCCTCCTCTGATCTCCAGCTATCCGCGGAAGAAGTGCTTCAGTTAGCGGACCTTCTCGGATTTGATGTAGACTATACATCGAGGAAGAGCATTCACAGCGTGTATAATGAGCAGCCGGACTCATTGCTCAAATTCACTTATGGTAAGTGAATTTTGCTCGGTCTTTGCGTTGTTGTTTGAGGAGTGTGTGAAACAAACACTAACAGGAGTGGCAGTTACACAGTTCTGGATGGCAACGAAGAGAGAATAAAATATTTCATCTTATACATCAGGTTCTCTATTCGTCAGAAGTTTTTATGGGCACATATAAGAATTGCAGAAAATAAGAATATATTGATTACAATTCCAAAACATGTCATTTGTTTCTATTCTGTTGTCGTGCACTACATATGGCGTACTGATCCGCTTTGCCTAAGAACTCTCCCAGTTTCTTCAAGAATTAAAAAGTCATGCTAGTATGTAGTATGGCTTCTCAAACCCTTATTCAAGTACATTTATTGGCTCTGAATCCATGCGAGCAATTAGAATACAGCTATGGTAACAGGATCAATGATAGTGCCACATGGCAAAGATTTTGAGCTGGAGTTTGGGGTGCATTTTTATCGAAACGTATGGATCTAAGATCGTTAAGCATCTGAGCTCTTTATTCCCTGAATAGCTGTACATTCTATTACTATCGCAGATTTGGCACATATAAAAGTGACACCATAGGATGCGCACTAGCAGATAATAACCCAATGATTTCGGAGGCTTCATTCCTATTCTCAATCGGTTCCCCCCACTATTTCGTACATAATTCTCACCGCCTCAGAGGTAAGAGGTTAGATTATGGCAAAATGGACCAGAATTCCGTCCCGACTATATGTGGATATCGCCATCGTTCTGATATTGAATCATGACACCACCACAACACCATTCCGACGTATTGACCCACAAATGAACAGCACCTAGTGCGAGCGATGTAAACCAAAAGAAAACAAAGAGTTCAGCTAAATTTCGATCTGCGAAGACAACACTACATCATCAACCGTTCCCGCTGTGGAACATCGATTCGAGTGCAGGTGTCGTCATGACATCACGATTGTCACTCATGCACATCGCACATCGGACGTCCCATTTCTCGGTGACGACAACGCCCAAAGCAAATGTCATGCTTAACATGTATGTGATAAATATAAATATAGTCTTATAACTATAATCTCTTCACACGCACACACATACAACCCGTCGTCTACCTAGCTATAAACTCTTCACCCTCCCAAGAGAAATGCCCAAGTCCACTGGTCCTCTCCAAGAACAACTCGGCATCGGCACTGCAAACCAAACCACTCCCAAAACGACCTATCCCTCAGACTCAAGCAACATGAGCGACACCACCACATCAGCAGCCGACAAGCTCGGCGCAAACAAGTCCACCAACCCTTTCCCACAGGACAACCCCAGCGTCATTTCGTCCGCAGGCGCAATTGGCAAGAACTGTACGTCTTGTTTTTTTTTTGCTCTTCTGCCCATGCCTTCTCGCTCAATCATCATCAAACTCTTTTACTGACACAAAAACAAAAACAGTCAACCCCGACGGCGCAATAGGCCAGATTGGTGAGAAGATCGGTGGCCCGTTCAGCAAGGACGGCATCATTGGCAGCCAGTTTGACGCGAGTAAGAATGGAATTGCGGGACATGTAGAGCGCGCTGTTGATGGCCCGAGTAACCCGGCTGGAAGCTCAAAGTAAATAAGGAAAAATGGTTGGATAATTGTAATATACGCCAAGAAGCAAATGCATTGCATGAGAGACATGATATCAAAAAATGTGTACGCATGATATTTTCAGGATTAGATTGAGGCATGAACCACTTACGCCGAATCTTTCACAAATCACACTGGTTGCTGGTAGGCACAAGCGGTTGCGCCTTGTCACATCAAGTCGGTTTTAGTCGCAGTTCGCCATTTTGTAACCATGTTATCTGTAAGACTTGCGTAGCTTTGTGACGCCGGGAAGATCGTGATACATTCTCTTTTTTTAATACAGCTAATGCTGCTACAATCAAGACGAGACTAGTCCCATCCAACTCATATCTGATTTGTAGCACCCAGGAGTGATGAAAGCACATGGCATTTCCAGCCAAACGGCATCTAACCTCCGAGCCTGCGACCAGGTCCCATTCCACTCCAAGTCGTGTTCGCGCCTGTAGTCCTACCCGTACTCGGCTGTGCGCCACTCCCAGGCGCACCAGCCGTCCGGCCGCGTCCGTCGACAACATGGCCATATCCCCTATTCTGAACGCCGCCAGGCGTAGGGCTGAACCAATTCCTCACGATCTGAGGCGTACGAATGTAGTTTGTTCCACCTCCAAACGTAGGCCAGATCCTTGTGAGGAAATCATAAAGATGTGCGGCAATGAGACCGGGCAATTGTGCAGCGGCTGCGTCAGGACCGTCGCTGACAAAGGTGAGAAACAACATGGCGAACGGTAGGTACTTGGCGTCGAAGTTGATTATGAAGAATTGTACGGAGCGCGTGGGACTATCCTGCGCAAAGGTGTATGCGTAGGCGAGAGACAGCGCGGGGAGGAAGGTGTACGCATTCAAGAGACAGCCTGCCGTTGCCTTTAGATGGACTGTTAGCACAAGCCCATTCAACATTACACTGACATCAAGCGATACAAAGCACAACGAGTGGTGGAGATATGTAGGGAGCCCCAAATGACCTTGCGAAACAGAGGGTTCGCAACGCATTGTTATGTGACAATCCCACCATGCCTGCACACCACACAGTCCCTTTTGGATTGTTTGGCGGGACCGCATGATGCGCAAGGGTATTCTTCCTCGATTCCAGGAACCGCTTCAGCTAGATCAATTTTTGACTGGGCGGGCAGATATGTCGAGGTGATGTAGACCGTAGTCGCTGCGTCGCAGACAGCTGTGTCGATGCGATACGGACATGTGTACGGTTGTGCGATGGTGTAGAATAGCTACAAGCAGGTACTTACGACGATGACACTGCCGACGAACATGGTATACACGAAGAAGTCGCCGGGTTGCGAGAAGCGGCTGGACTCGCGCTCAATGGAGCTACCGTATTGGTACAAAAAGTATGGATCAAGCAGGATGGCGAACTTTGGTTTCGTGAGTAGAAAGGCAGTGAAGACACGCCAGAGCTGCGGAAACATCTTGGTCGTAAAGACATAGTGGCTGGCGAAGACGACATTGTATAGGCTAATGATGCCGCCATAACCTAGCGCCGACACGACGACAGCTGCAGCAGTGATGGTCCTGGAGAAAAGCTGTCAGCGATTGCTCATGCGCGTCGATTGAGCAGCCAGATGCAAGCTGCGGAGCATCTGTGGTAAAGCGGGCGAGGAAGAGCTTACCTAGAGACCGGTGGGAGCGTCCAAAAGACATCCATCGTTGCTGGAAGCTGTAGCAGCTACGGACAGATGCGACAGTGAAGGTGTCGTGGGCGAGGAACAGCAGAATGCTGCCTAAAGAACAGGACGAAGCGAATTCGCAAGGTGGCTTTTGAAGGAAGCCGGCGCGCCTTTGGTGGGGAGGCCTTATGTCAGCCATGCCACCCTGGACAGAAGCGCGTCATTGGCCCACCAATTCCGCACCAGCCACATTGCCTATGGAAAGTTCTCGCGCGGGTTTGTAGTAGCACCACGGCAGATTGGATTAAGCGTCTGTAAACCGTGTTCTTTTGGATAATTCATTTTTTTCATAACATCCACAGAGTCTGTCTAACAGTGGCGCCTTGAAACCTTCCAGAAAAAGATCCCTACTCGAAAGCATCCGAGGCCAACGATTGCTTCAACAGATAATTGATAGATGTCGAATATTGTACAATACACTAACTTTTCCTTTCCTTGACCAAGCTCTCTGCTCTTTCTTTCCCTTCAGATCCACTCTTACTGCCCCTTCCCATCTGGCCCATGTACATCGCTCTCCGCTCCAACTCCCGGCGTGCCCTTTTCCTCATAGGAGTCCTCGTACCGTCGCCAAATTTCCATATCTCTAGCCAGCCTCTTCTGATGCCTAACCCGATGCTGGTAGTTCACCATTCGTTTATCTGCTTCGAGCATACCGCCTAGTATCATTCCGGACATCTGTATGTATCTGGTTCATGGGTTAAGATTCTACTAGCTCTGAGCCGGAAGGATAACGACTCACGTTTTGAACTGGACTGTCAGACCTCGATAAAGTGGTGAAAATGCATAAGCCACACCGCCTGCTACAGCAAAGAAAGCGCCCCACTGGTAATACCAAAGTTAGCCAGGGTCCTGTGCATGTCCAGTGTACATTCCGTAGTATCTTAACCTTGCGCATCACGAGGGACTTGCCCATGCGCCCGCAACTAGCTCTTCCATTCGCCAACCTTTCCGTCTCTTGCCGCAAATCACACAACTAATAAGAACAGCTGTTTCTAAATTCAAAACACGCGCGAATGCATGTCGTACCTTTGTACCTCCCACTAACGCGCCACGTGCCGCCTCCCAAGCCGCCTGGTTTGTCTCTTCATCTTTCTCTAGGCTGCCATGTTGTCTCACCATCTTATCAGCCGTATCACCATTTAAAAACAATCGAAAGCCGTTGTTTTTGCTTATCGCGATCGAGTGGTTTGTGCTTAAACGTGCGAGTGAGGTTCAACTGAGACTATTTCAATGAGGTGATGTCAACATCCTACATTTTCGGTCGGAGCTCGGACATTGGAACTTGTTTAGTGGGGCTTCAACAGTCGACCCCCAGGCACAGCGATCACAGCACATGTCCTCACTCTTTCGAATATGTGCTATACCATTTCCTTTCGTGAACTTGTACGTTCGTCGCGTGATAGCTTAGAAAGAAACCTCAGAATGGTCTTTCTTCGTGAAAAGTCTAAAACCCCGAAGTTATTTGTAATAATCTAAATGGTATCTTCCAAAAAATGTAAAGTACATCTATCTTGGAACAAGAGTGTACTCAAAAGGACTGATTAGCTATCCAGAATAGAAGATCCCATCATGAAAGGATCCGAAGTCCCAAAAACCCCCCCAATTATAATGTGGTGAGAAGATAAACGCCATGTCTCCTCCCTGTCGGAGGTATATGCAAAAACAAGCTCAGTATGTACAAGTCAAGAAAGCAATCGTGAGTGAGAATCTGAAGAGTTTGGTGCGTGTGGGTAAGAAAGAGCCATGAAAAGGCCCAGAATATGCTTAGGTGCGATTGTTGTCGATTGTCCGACTAGTTTGGGAATGGAAAACCGACTGACGTGTTGCCAAAAGACATATCAAGCTCTTTCTCCAAAGGCGTGACGTCGTAGTCAATGTCTCCAATCGGCGTGGTGGTGATTTCGGGAAGGAAACTGCCAAGTTGCAAATCCTTCTCTGCTGTCGGAGTACTTTCAAGCGTAACTTTGTCGAGGATCCTGCCTAAACTGCCTGCCGTATCTGGCCTTTCAAAATCTTCTTCATCAACGTCCATAGCTGTGGGTATCCCGTGCGCAATATTGTAATTGCGCATCAAGTACTGCTGCAAACGATACTCTTGTCTAGCCCAACTTTCGTCCACGAGGCCCAGTGCGGCTTTGATGTCCTGATCAGATAGGCCTGTTGGGTAGTTGGGCTCCTTGGCAGTCTTGCTAACCACGCGGCTTGCGATTCTGCTTCGAACAGATGCTGACTTAGATTGTGTCGTCGACGGCAAGTCGTCTCGCATTGACCTTACTTGGTCTTCTGTTTGTTTGAGTGCCATTTGGCGGGATTCTTGCATGGTAGGAAGATGGAGGATGGTGGTGTTTCGATGAAGCGCATTGACAAGATCTGTGAAGCCAGTCAAGGCAATACCGTTATCCTCGCAGTATAGGTATTGTAAAGTATTGTTGACCTTGAGCACATCTGCAAGGGTGCTTGCACCTTGTACACCTAGCTTTTGATCTTGTTCTGTTAGTCTTTGAACTAATAAGGATATAGAGCTGCCACACTTACACCTAATGTACAAAGCACGCAGGGTTGTATTGCGTTGAAGGCCCCGTAACGCTCTATTGATACCAACGCCTAGTTTGGTTGTCTCAAGGCGAGAGTCTTCGCCAGAAATATCTAGCCATTCAAGGCTTTTGTTGTCAGCGAACATCTTCTCTAGTGCCTGACATGTCTCTTCTGAAGCGTCGCACGGGAGGGATGCACGTGAAATATCCAGCTGTCGAATGGTGCTATTGGCAGCCAAAGCAAGTATCATCTTCCGGAAGTCGGCATCTTCTTCAAACTCGAGCAAGCGGAGGGTGAAGCTGGACGGGGCATGGCCGCTAGCGATTGCTTTCGTCAGCTTGTCCAAGTCTATCTCGATTCTGTTCTCGCTGACATCGAGGTGAAGTTCACGAGCTTTACCCGGTTGTTCTGTCATCGCATAGAGTAGAAATGCGATATCCTTTCCAGTAAGAAAGCAATGATCCAACTTGACCTCACGGAGGGCTGAAGAGCGTTTGTAGTTGGAAAGATAACCAGCAATCGCGTCAATCGTAGCCGCATTGAGCGATGTTCCACTTAAAACCAACTCTTGTAATCTCCAACCCTGAAATGTCTCGACAGATATTAGAGACTCTAGACCAGATGACCGTGCGAGATGTGAGAGGTTGAGCCGTGTGAGATAGCCAAAAACGCCAATTTGAGAGTCAAAAATGCTTGGCGAAAGTCGGAAAGGATTCGATGACAGATCAATGGCCTCGAGCGTATTCTCTTGCGCGCGCAATGCGTCCAGGACAAGCGACAGCGCGCGGTCCGTAAGACCGCACCCACTCAACTCGAGTCCCCTCAGATGGCAGGCTCGCTCAACCCCTGCAGCGACAAGATAATCCAAATCAGTGTCC
The DNA here is from genome assembly GCA_020744315.1 of Curvularia eragrostidis. Lineage (NCBI taxonomy): Eukaryota > Fungi > Ascomycota > Dothideomycetes > Pleosporales > Pleosporaceae > Curvularia > Curvularia eragrostidis. Next base: position 139,462 of record JAIRCK010000049.1, on the reverse strand, counting down.
CCAAGCTGTATCCTGTTGAGAGCAATCCAGTCGACATTCGTTGTTTGGTATTTGCACAGTGGAAACAGTGCTTCCACAATAGCACAGCCTTGGTCTCTCGCACTGCCTCTCGACTCTCCGTGTTCACTGGGTTTCCTTGTGATGCATGACGAAAAGTCCATTCTCCGAAGCTTGCGATTTGTCAGAGCCAATGCGCGGATTTCTTGCACCAACAAGCAAGACCGCTCCAATTCCTCAATGTCCAAACGTGCATATGTTCCACGTTTTGTCTTGAGACAAAGATGTTCTGCGCCATTGGGGTCTTTCAGTCCATTGAGAACATCCAAGTGAACATCTTTAAACGAGATACCACCAAAAGTTTCATTGTACCTCAGAGCACGCATAACAGCAAGAAGTTCAAGCGTGTTATACTGAGACCTCCGCGAGCCGACAGGTGGGAGGAGCTCGAATCGTGGTGAATCCTCGGGCGGATATGTGATCTGATAACTGATGTTCTCTGGCTGAACATCATAAGCAATGCAATAGCCTATGAGAGTCCGGTCCAGAGAATCGGGGTCCGCAGGGTGTGGGCTTTCTTGCCGTACAATGTCCTGGTGCACATCCTCAGGAACCAAAAACTCAAACGGGCGTGTTTCCCATTCGGGTCTTAGACCAGCTTCTACAGATCGTAGACGGACGGCAATGTCTCGAGAGGCAAGCGATGCCAAATGAAGTACCTTAGGTTTTTCCAGGGGTTTTCTACATGCTGTTAGAAATGCTCTCACTGTAGGTATTCAAGCACGTACCGGAAGGTTAGTTGAAAAGTATCATCAGTCTCGCTGACACGAACTTCAGTTAGGGTGAGGATGCCGTATGATAACTGTGTGTTATGAGATGTCAAAGACGGACTGGAGGATCGTTGCGAGGGCGGCTTGAACAACGGGATAATGTGAACTTTATGTACACCAATTGCAAGAAAACACACTGAAGCAGAGGCCTTTGTCAAGTCATCGGATGAAGATCTGGCCGTAGTCTTGCCTTGGGGTCTGAGAACAATTTTGTATATCGCGTAGTGTGGAGGCACATAGTCACGCTCTGCTTCTACGACGCGTGCAGCCAGATGGGAATTATGCGCAGAGATGGGCTTTGCATCACAGAGTCTGGCTGCATTGGCTGCTTGTCTTATGAACTTGAGCCATGCGAACATGTCTTCGGGATCGCCAAATTGGAGGGTCATAGAAGAGGCATTGTTGGCCTCGTCATCCAGGTAGTATAGCTCGAGGGCAAAATGCGGCCGCCCATCGTCTAAATGGTAGACAGCAACAATGTGACGCAGGGGTATTCCTTGATGACGGTCACCAGACGATTCTGAGGCTAGGGACTGAAGCTCATGTGTCGATCCGATAGAGGGACTATGGCTGTGTCTGTATGTACTCATGCGATGAGAGGACGAAACCCTACGGTACTCAGTCCCATCTCCAGGAGCCAAGTGCACTGAGGCGCATTCGGGGAAAGCCTCAACTGCTTTAGAATGACTCTTGAAGCGAACTAGATGCTTCTCCGTCAGCACTAAGTATTCCTTCTTTTTCCTGAACATGGAACTGCTCGTTTGGACCTCGCCATGGTGCAGGACCTGAACATGGTGCACGTCTTCTAGCAAGTATTCTCCAAAAATGGTCGAGTTTCGTGTCGAGGTTGCCGAGAGCGGTTCAGCGTCGTCGTCGCCCGGAAGTTTGTAGCCTCGAAAGGAACTGAAGACAGAGCTGGCACGCTTCGCCTGGTTCCTTGAGAGGATCGGTCGGGATGAATCAGGAGGCTCTGTGATGTTGAAACTGGCTCCCGTGCTGCCATCGGTAGAGGTCGGCTCTGCGTATTGCGACACGTCGGAGAGGTTTGAGATGAACGAGGCAGTGCGGCGTTTCCGTAGCAGGTTCGAGGGTTGTGATTCGTCTTTGCTGCTCTGGGAACTGAGGACATTTAGAGAGCTGCGACCGAAGATGCTCCGCCGTTTGTCTTTTGACATGCCGGGGTTCCAGGTTTGCGCGCACAGCCCAACACGAGCTCAGCAGCGCGACTGTCGCATATAGAGAGTACCTGTCGGTCTAGAAAGCAAGGAAGCGCGTCGGGGGGCTATGTTAGACAGTCGGCAAGTAGGAGGTGAGCCAGAAGAGCGGAGTGGAAGTTTGGTTACGAGGCGCGGCCAATGAGCATGCAGGCGCGGGCGCATGCGCGAAGACAATAACAACAACAACAGCAGGACGGTTATAGGGCGGCGATTGTCGTGCAGATGTCAGGCTCGGTATTTTGGTGGGATGGGGTCTGCAGGCGTGGAGCGATGACGACGTCCCATTATTCATGTACCATGAGTGTGCGCATGTGGCATGACGATTCCTTGGGACAACGCTGATGATGGGTGCTTTCCGTTTGAATGGGAGGGACCGGCAGCCCAGCGCGCATGGAACGCGAAGAAGGGTGTAAGCACTACGCGCCGCACCGAAGGCGAAGAAGGGGGACGTGAGTATAGGGCTCTGTCTCTTCTGTGCAAGACATGGGCCCAATGGCGGAGTAAGTGGGTCTCCTCTGGTGGCTGCTCCGCGCGTCCTGGCAGTTGCACCCGCACGTCACGTGCCCACGCCCAATCTCATTTCCCGGCGTTAACAAAACAAAACGCCGATGGAATTTCTGACGGCGTCCAAGCGTCGCCGGCCACTGCACAATTCCCTTGTTGCCATCCGTCTTCACTTCGCCCACTCCTTTCGATGCTGAGCCGCCAGCTGGTGCGAGCCTCGCCAGGGCACAGGAATCCCGTATGCCTTTTCTGGGCTGCCCAAAGTGTGCGGCGCCCGCTGCCATGCCGGCCCTTCAGCGCCACTGCTACTGTGCTGAAGCGAGCTGCAATCAGGAAAGTCTCAAGCCCAAAGCCTGGCAAGAAGTCGAAGACCACCGTCAAACCAGAGAGCACAGAGACAAATGAGCACGACGACAACATTGTCCTATCTCTCAAGGAAGCACTCCTTGGTCGGAAGGAGTCGAGGCAGAAGCGGAAAACTGAGGAACGTGAGAAGCTGAATATAAGCTCGATTGAACCACACGAGCTCGAATTTGAGGCTATTCCTGTGGACATACCACCCGTGCCCATGCTATCCTATGGTCTTGATCGCGTGCTTTTCAATCCAGGGGTATACCGGCTGCAGGACCCACGCTCAAGGGTGTATAATTTCGATCCCTATCTGGAGAGGATTATGCCAGCACACGAGTTTGAGTTTGACGCATTGAGCGAGTACAAAACCTCCTCCAAGGATGAAGATTTGCTAGCCTTGACAAAGAAAGTTGGAGCAAAATTTACGGGCTCCACATCCAGCATGTCGGGTATCTTGCAACACTTTCATTTTGTCCTCTCTGGCTTTCGCAATCTCAATCACGATATGCTCTCACGCCAATTCCCAGACCCCTCTCCGAAGTTTTCAAGAATCACGCTTGGCCCCAGTGCTGTCTTCCTGCGTTGGAAGAATGGCTTATATGCCATTGATGCAGACAAGTCATACGACAGACCCAATATCATGAGCTGGCTTGGCCATTCTTTGGAGAAGCTGCTCACGACTGAGCGCAGTGAGTTCGAAAGATATCGCAGATCGAATCCCGAGCAAGCGCCTACAGAAAACAATTCCAGTCGTTGCTACCACTATTCGAAACAAGGCAACATTATGATGCGATCCCAGCTGGACGCAGTTGATCCCCGCCTTCCTGGAACTGGTGTTTTTGACTTGAAGACAAGGGCCGTCGTTTCAATTCGCATGAATCATAAGGAGTTCGAAGAAGGCTCAGGCTACCAGCTGCGACACAATTTGGGCGAGTGGGAGTCTTTCGAGCGTGAGTTCTACGACATGACGCGCGCCACTTTGCTCAAGTACTCGCTGCAAGCTCGGATGGGGCGAATGGACGGCATCTTCATTGCCTTTCACAACATTGAACGCATCTTTGGCTTCCAGTATCTCAGCTTATCTGATATCGACGCTGTTATCCACGGACAGCACGATACGTCACTGGGAGACCAAGAGTTCAAGGTATCTATCAGACTAGTCGATGAGCTCCTAGCCAAGGCTACTGCTCAGTTTCCTGATACAGTAAGTCACTCCGGGCGGCTTCAGATGCATTATTACTGACGTGGCATAGTCATTGAGGCTACATTTTGAGTCACGGGACGCCAAATCCCCCTTCATGTATGTATTTGCTGAACCCGTGACCGAGGAGCAGGCAGACGAGATTCAACAGGCTGGGGAGGCTGCTCAAGAAGAGTTTGCGCGCAACGTCGTTGGTATACCAGAGGATGATCGAAGGACTCAAAAAGCCTGGCAAGATATTCAGGACGACATTGACAAGCAAGTCGGCGAAGATCAGAACAGTGTTTCAACAGGTGAAGGTGGTGAAGCCAGCGCGTCACAACAGGTATTAGACGAGTCCGAAGCCGCCTCTGAGGAGACTACCGAGGGGACCACTGAAGAAATTACCGAGGATTCAGATCAAACAGGCACGGAGAATACGGATCATGTTTCTAAGCCCACTTCAACTTCAAAAGAGCCGTTGATGGGGTGGATATTAAGTGTGCGTAATTTGGTGAACGGGGGATATGTGGACAGACCCACGAACTTCACAGATCTGGATGAATGGAAGGTCGAGTATCATATCAAAGAAATCCCGGAACAAAGCCGGTGGAAGCTGTACAACGCCCTGAAAGACCGGCGGCGTCAGCTCATTGGTATGGACGAACAGGAGACGGACAAGAAGCTCAAGCACTACCGCGACCTTATCTCGCGGTTCAGCCGCCGCGGGCGCAAATGGAGGATAGAACAAGACCAGCTTACTGAAGAGAAAGGTGTGCAGGTGTTCCGGCCTCTTGGGCCTGGCTCGGATGCCGCGGCTAGTGAAAAGACGAGACCAAACGAAGCACTTGGACACGAAAAGAAAGAGGAGATACTGGACGATGTCCCGGCGTCTCCATCATAGCATCAATGCTTGATGTAAGGGTGTGGCGTTATTCATTTATGGGTGAATCTCGGGAATATACACAGGAATATGACTGTACAACTAGTAGGACGACCATGTAAAATACGTGTATGATAGGAGGGCGACAAAAGTGGTTGGTATGACTTGGAAGAAGGATTACCTCGCCTTCACCGGTGTTGAGGCTATATGGGCGATTAGAAAAAAGTCACGAAAGTGAACGAATGGCATGATGATAGACATAACATGTATTGAGCGTTAGTAACGCGCTGGTATGCTGTATTGAATGTGTGACGCAATGACGACTGGTAGTGCATGAACATCCCTGCTCCTCCGCCCGCAATTGGCGATTTGAAAGCTCCGCATGGCTCCTCCGCAAAGCTCACGCCTTGAGCTCCCCACCATGACTGCCACCAAACCACGTACGAGGGCGCCTTTCCTGCATTTGTCGACACCGCACACACTCCTTCACTGCTAAGAGGCGATTATCCTTCGCTTGCGCTTGCGCCTACTTGCCCGCCGCTGCCTACCGCGCACTCCCCCAAACACCTCTTTCCACACGACCCCACGCCAGCAACGTCTCTGAACCCAGACTGTACAACACAACGCCGCCACCATGGAGGGAGCAGATGTAGAGGCCAACATCGATCTTCTGCTTAGCTTCGGTGCCGATCAACTGGACAGAAGTGAGGCCAGACAACTACTTTTGGTATGGATGGCACTCTGCGCAAGGAAGCTGCTCACGTACTCTGAGCATAGTCTAACCACAATCTGCAGAACCATGGCAACAGTGTCGAGGCCGCCATGGACAAGTACTTCAGCAGCATGGATCAAGGCGGCATCTCTGCACTGAAAACCCATCTGCGCAACTCGCAAGCCAAGTGGGATGAGAGTGCATTTGATGGGGCCATGTACGGTGCGGATGGCGCAACCGTTCCCAGTACGTTCGACTTGGCTCTGCGAAATGCCGAGGAATAACAAGGCTGACAGGCTCTGGTACCAGCTTTCAATATTGACTATGCTCCAGGCCATGAAAATTATCCCCACAGCAATGTCAACAGCAGGGCACCGACACGCCCACCTTCTCGAACTAGTATCGCGTCCAATCAAGCACAAGCTGGCGACACGCCAATGCAAAGTCCGCGCATCCAGACAAATACCGTGTGTGCAAACTAATTCATACTGACCAAAAGACAGGTATAGAAAGCCAAGAGACTGGAGTCATCGGCTCCAACTCCAACTTCAGGCCGGCCACTGGGGACAACTACGACACTTCCCAGTGGGCTTTGGTGCCTACCGCTACCGAAATTATCGCCGACCCGATTCCTGCTCAGCGAAAGCGTGAAGAAGGCCAGCCCGCTATCCTCAAACCCTCGTCCAACTTCAACTATTTGTCTAGCCTCATTCCTATCCTCCATTCGATACCACTCTTTCGCAATGCCTTGCTATGTCCCGGGATACTACAAAATGACTACTGGATGGGCGAAGACTGGTGGAAGGGAAGCCCAACCGAGATTGGGCGCATATTTGATGACAACATAGGGCGCTCAGAAGCCCACGGGTTGGAAATCATTCATGAGGCGCAGAGGCTGATGGCTTTTCTCGACAATACCGACAGGATCTACGGATCAGTGAGTGCCCTGCTACAAACAGAGGCATGGACAGAGAATCAGTCCGCTGTAGAGGATCCTGATGACGACTTGCTCAAATTCCTCGTCATATGGGGCTTTGCGTTGCAGAGCCATGTGCCAAATGTCGAACTGAACGGTCTTCTTCGGTCCACTGTCAATGTCGCAGGCACAACACAAGAAAGCTTTGCGCTCGACACTACTGTCACGCGCGATCAGTCTAGACCCGATTTCAGCTTGTACGATGTTCTCGATGACACGCTCTTCTCTTCAGCTGTAGGGAGCGCGCATATACGCGACGCCAGCAAGGTTCTAATAATTCGCCTGACTTCTTCAAACACAGAAGCATCAGACCTTGGATGTCGTGTACCAGCCACCCTTTATATTGATCGGTACCTTGAAAAGAACAAGCATGTCATAGATGGCATGTACAGCGATATCAAGCACCACGAAGAACAACTAAATGTGATTCAGACACAGCTGAAGAAACTTAAACATCACACTCCAAAGAAACCAGGTGCCAAAAAGGTGGAATCACTTCAACTCTTGCGAACCAGCATGGCCGTATACGAGCATCCAGAAGGAGATGTGCCACTCGAAGATGCAGCAGTCTTATCCCAGCTTCAAGAACTCTACAAAAGCATCGAGGAAAAGCTTGCGACTCTTGAGAAGCAAACAGAGTATATGAAGAGTACGATCGTCAATATATCTGGTAGATTCAAGCCTCGCATCGATGATGGTGCAATGGATGACAGTACTGGAGATACCACAGATGACCCGGCCAAAAAGGTTGAGATAGAAGCTTCGGAACCGGATAAGGCCGGATTCCCAGAGGGCCAGACCCCAGAAGACGCTATGCACCACCCATACTACCTTCAGGGTGTAGCCACCCGCCGGGACGTAGTTTACGTGCGACACCCCGACATCAAATCTGACGTTCCAGGCGCAATGCAATGGTGGCGAATGCAATACGATTCTGAGTCCTCGAATCCTACAATCAGACGGGACCGTCTCTCTCTCCAAGAAGTCATTGAGCGAGCAACTACAGAATCTGCCTCTGCGCTTCTCGTGTACGCAAATGACGACGCCATGTCAGTCGAGCCCATACCACTGCCAAAGCCGCTCCTCGACTTTGTCAAGCGAGACAATCTCAACTTTTTGGAAGAGTTGCAGAAGAATTCAACAGGCTGGGGAGATTATGACGACTATGATAACGTCGCTCAGGCAGGCTGGGACACTGAGACAGCAAGGTGGGACAAAGCCCCTGAGGGAGATTGGCAAGAAGACACCTTCCCAGACGACAGCAATGGTTGGAGTCAGGTATCCGCTAAGGAGCTTAAAAGCCGCACTAGAAATGATTCGAACATGAGTTCTGCTACGTTGACTCCGAACACCGAAATCGATGGTGATGACGACAACACTGCTTCTGGCGCCAGAGACTTGGTTCAGCCGGATCCCGGCACAAGTGCTAATTCTCAACTCAGCAGCGCGAGTAGCGAGACGATTGGAAGAAGCGAAGATGTGATGGATCTGGATACTGAGAAACTGCAGAACAAGGTTGCGTTCTCTGATGTTGATATGCCGGATGTGCACGAAGAGTCGCGCTCGCGACATGTTGAGTTCGTGGAAGAGGAGAAGAAGAAAGGTGGTTAATTGTGCTACCTATGCTCCATGGCTGATAGCATGATCAGACTTGGGATATGGTGGGTGTTTTAGCATGGGGATTTGGAAGCATGTTCCTGCAGATGCATGGGCTGGTGTCTGCCTGTAGGTGATCTAGTCAATGAGGATCATTAACCTGATCATTGTTTTGTAACCCGATTTTTTCTTTGACATTGCGTGGTGTCGTATTAACCTTTTGGATGGTATACCAAATGCTTTGCCTGTTTATAAAATGCGATAGTGTATTTGTTCCTGGATTGGCAAGCAGAAATCAAGTTGTAGCGATATGGGGGGCACAGACAGCTCGCCTTTTCCGTTTGGCGGCTAAGAAGACCTATCCCAGAATTGTTCGTAATAATATTATCAAAGTGGAATTTTTACATCACGCTAGCATTAGAGAGAGGATATTTGGCTAAATCCTCACATTCCAGCAAATGGGAGAGTGGGGACGTAAGAACCGGCTTCAATCTCTATAGTCCGGTCGTTCTAAGAACCTCATATGAGAAGAAAACATTAGGGCATTTGTTAAACACTAGCTCGTCTTTTCTATATGATTGCCTCTTTTCGATTCAATTAACCTTGCATCTCGATACCTCCCGAGCCATGCAGTACCTCGCCCGTGCAGTACGATCCCAACGGGGATGCGAGATGGACATAGCACGTCGCCATCTCAACAGGCATACCTGGTCGGTTCAACGGACATGCACCAACACCCAACGAATCCATTGCCTCCGCGGGGTTGTTCTTCGTAGCGGGCTGGAGCGGTGTCCAGCTGCAAGTATGTCAGCAAATGCATGAAAAAAATTCTGTTGGAGATGCATAGCTGCGTCAGAGCAAGAAACTTACATGATACCAGGAGCGACGGCATTGACTCTGATACCGTTTGCAGCCTGCTGTTGCGCTAGGCCACGCGTGAAAGTGGCAATTGCGCCTTTTGTAGACGCGTAGTCAAGGAGCGTTGGGTTGGACATGTATGCCGCGACAGAGGTACTGTTGACTATGCAATCGCCACGCTTCATGTGCTTGAGCGCATACTTGCTCATTGCAAACATGGAAATGACATTCGTTTGGAACGTCTTTTCCGTGACGTCGAGATCGATTTCGGTGATGTCAGTAGCCATTTCTTGCATGGCAGCTTCGAGAGATTGTTAGCATGTGGTTGTGGGAAAGGGCCTTCTACTAGCTGCCATAATGATAGATGTCTAGAATGCCGGAGCTTACCATTGTTGACTAGGATATTCAACTTTCCAAACACCTTCATGTGCTGCTCAACAGCTTGTTCGCAGTTCTTTCGTTCCCGGAGGTTAAACTGCATGAGATTTGCTTTGCGGCCCGCCTCTTCAATCTTCTTCTTGACGTATTGTGCGTCCTCCTCTTCCTCAGGCAGATATACAATGCTTACGTCTGCGCCTTCTCTTGCGAACAAAATGGCAACTGCGCGTCCGATGCCAGAATCTCCGCCAGTGATCAAAGCTGCTTTGCCCTGAAGTAGGCCGCGGCCCTCATACTCTTTGAGATACGGCTTCTGGTTATCGTCCCAAAATTCCAGACGCGACCATTCTGCCTTTTGGTCCATCTTGGCGTCGAGACCCGGGCCGCCTTCTTGGTTTTGCGCCGAGATAGAGGTCGCGGGATACGCGGTGATCGGGCCCTTGTTGTCGCTCATATTTGGTGGTTAATGAGAAATGTGGGTAGTTGTTGTAAATTAAAAACGAATCAATAATTTTTGAATAACTAGAAGTATTTTAGAAGTAGGCGATTCAAAAGCTTCGAGGAGGTTGAGAAACAGTTTATGATGTAGGTGCGGATTTCGGTGGGGTTCGCATTTGTTACGGTCGTCATATAACGTCATTGCAAAGATGTATGCATATTTCAATACTCAACACGTCACGTATGGGCTGCATCTAGACTCACTTTTGGACCATAATTTGTGTCTTCCATCATACAACGCTATTTGTGGCGTCTTCTGGGCGTTGGAGGGTTTGGATATGGACTAGGACATGGAATCCCATTTCTTGGTACTGCCGCCATGACGCGAAAGGGTTATCACGCATCACTGCCATTCGGATGCAAACCGCCTTTCTGGTCGAAAAAAAAAACCCCAAAAAATGGTTATGCTGAGCACCGAAAGCTTTGGAAAAGAATATATTGTCATGTAAATCGGACGGGAATGTTCTCTTTACTATATCTTGAGCGAACTACACAAAGGGAGAATGACCTCTGTGTTACTACTGCTGCAGGATCATTTTATCACAACTACAAGGGCCACTGTTTTCGCATATCTAGAAATGGTGCGTTTCTGATGCCAGTTCAGATAGGCAGATCATTGGTATTCAAGTGTCACCATAACTGCTCAAAGTATACATAGCAGCCAGCTCATACATGTCAGAGTATAATCAATGGAAGAACAGGCCTTGGTTCAGTTGTACTCACAGATCTCCTTGCGGCAAAATTGGTTGCTGAGGTGACGAATATAGCAATTCGGAGATTCCGAATATTTATCAACCATCTTCTGGCCTACAAGAAGCTCAACAGATATTTGGTAAGGACGAGTGCAATTCATAGCAAGACATTCAAACATTTCAACTTCCGTCATCGAAATGGTTCCTGGTACTAAAGACCCTGACGACGGTATGCTACTGTAAATCACTGGGATATTTGTGGGTGTAGTCATTCTCAAGTCTCTCAGTATTTGGTCGGGAAATCAAATAGTAAAGCTTGCTAGAGCAAGGGAATTTGTTGCAGAATTGAACAATCATTGTGGAAGATATCGAAAATATTCGCGTTGCAATGATTCCTCGAAGTATACGCAAAGCCACTTCATACTCTGATTCGGCAGGTATTATCAGGTAATTTCAGTACCAAATACCGGGATGTCATTTGGCACACAGTGATGGATCTGGTGACTAGCAGAGCACCGGTTAGCGCTTTACGGGCCTAAACGGGGAGACTGTTTGTCTTGGGTTGTTTAGTTTGAATGTCTCCTTTACAACTCTTCAATTGTAATCAAGGTAGATTTGAACAAGGTCACGACACAGCTAGTCTCGACGTTTACACCAAACTTTTGAAAGACGCTTGAAACAAGGAGTGTAGATCTAAATAACAGACATAGCCCTTAGAGATCATCTTCTTGTGATCAAAATGAAGCTAAACATTTTTTACAACTGCTGGACCAAGATATTACTCAGCTCAACGTCCGAAAGAAATCCAGTGATACTCAGGTGGTGGCTTAAAATAAATTCGGGAGCAAACGATGGAGTCTCACAGATGTTAAATGGGTGGCCTGGGATGAAATCTAGGTGGACAGCTCGCAGATGCATACTAGTAGGTATGGTCTCAGTTCCAGGCGCACAACTGACCAAGCTGCGGGACATTTTCGACCCAACTGCGACACACGTCCATTTAGAGCCGACTATATCGATGAGATATCGAAACGAATGCAGCAAGCCGCATGCAAACACCTTTAGTCTCAAGCGCGATACGGGCAGTCGGACGCGTCATGCAAGCAAGGGTTAGAGTCAGGTCTGGGGCCAAAAAAATCAAAAGCCAATCGGCCAACACATTAACAACGAGGCTTTTTCGGAGGAAAGATCCGAAAAAAGACAAAGGTGAGAATTCCGAATACGATAATGCGCATGTTCCGGCGCGAACGCCATCTGGTGGTGCTGGCCCTCGATGTCAATGCACCGTCCCAGCCGAACGCGAGTTTTCCGGCTGAAGCGTTTGCACTGAGTGGCAGAGTACCAAGAAGGGCCTTGCGCGTGAACCCAATACCTCTAGTAGTCGACTATCAAACGTGTTCGTGTCTATGAACAGGGGAGATTCTGTCCGAGCTGGGTTGTGCGTGTTTATCAAGCAGAAGCGAAGCAAGCGAATCCTAATCTCAACAGTGGGCAGCCAGGATGTAACAATAGTTTCCCGACACATGAGACAGTTGCGTGATGGTGTTGGAATGCTAGCTCCCGAGATTGACAATGCGGCCAAGTCACAAAAAGAAGACCAAGTATGCGATTTCCAGAAGGATTGAAGGAGGAGATAAAATAACGGTAATGTTTGAAACAAGCATCGTGTAGCGAGCTATGCCTAGTAACTATTGGACGTGAGATATTGTGATCGCTGTGACGCGCATACTTTGTAATCCGTCAAAAGAAAAGTCGGACGTTTCGTTTGGCGGTCTTGGTATGGCCCTAGTAATAACAAGGTGGAGTATCTGTTCTAATGGAAGTATCCTTGTGCTTGCTTAGGCGATCGAACAAACCAAGCTCGACCCTGCTACATCGCAGCTGGTAATTCGATTTGAACGGATGATCAACTTGTGTGCTTCCCGAATAAGGGTTATGGTTGTACACGTACAGCTGATAACAAAGCATATGTGACGGTGCCGAGCGTTTCGCAAGGAGGAGGCACGAGACTTGGTAGTGTGGAAGCACAAAGTGTGGATTGGTCAGGAGGTTCACACACCTGATATGGTTCTCGAAAAGGACAACGAACAAATCAGATAGTGCATACCTTCGGGAGCGGCATCCGAGAATTACAGCTGTACCGAGCTGATTGAAAGCTTGGTCTCGTAGGTCGCCGATTCTTGAGCGATGTCTCGAGCGTCCAGCCCAGCGTACGAAGAAGGTACCAAAGTTTGCGAAGACATGGCAGAGCGCATGCCTCGGGGTCCTATTACGCATTCGGTGGGTTTGTCTACCTCCTTAATCTTGAAACAAAGCACAGCGTCTGCTCAAACAGTGGGGATTTCTCGTTGCAGTAGTGAACCATACTTTCTGCACCCACTGTCTGTATGTCGGGAGAGGATTTACACACGTCGATAGGCTGTTTATCGATAGCCTTTTCGCTTGAGGCTGATGCTGAAACGACGGCGCTGTGCGGTAGGCTTGCGGCAAAGAGAGCCACGCACAACCCCTGTTGGCACCAGGCCGCGAGCCGAAAAGCGGCCCGACCATGTGAAAAACACGCTTGATCATCTCAATTTCAGAGCAAACGACGTCACTGCGTTTTGATTCGTCCAGCTGCTTGATGAGATTTATCTCGGTCTTCTCCGGGTTCCACTGGAAAGCCTTGAGGCGCTGTCTGGGCCTATGAATTTCCTGTTCAGGGACAAAAGGCGAACCATCTTACCCAACAAGAACGGGGCCAACGGCGCAGTGGGGATGACAGCGTTAGCACGATGCAAGGCGAGGGGTGAACTGTGTTATTCACAAGGGTGCGCATGCTCGAAGCCACTAGGAAAGGCCGTTCAACGCCCCTCTTTACTTTTGATGTACCTACATTAGCGTCAGGCACACATCCCACGTAATGGAACGTCGGTGGAGACAGGCATCAGCAGGTCGCAAGTCTGTGCCAAGAGAAGCCACAAGGTCAACATTATCCTACTTTTCCGGAAATGCGGGGGGAAGAAGGGCCTAGGAAGCGCCTGGATCTTCGCGTATGATCATCTTAGCCCTCTCTTAGAGTATACATAAGGTCTTCACGTTCCCCTCAGAGCCAGCTTCTTCACGCTCCAGCAAGCAAGTCATTCTTTCCCCAGTCACTCTTTCATAGCCAGGTGCTATCAAACACTCACTTTTGTTCATTCTTTACACCCACTTTCGCTACATTATCACCCACTCAGCAAACCTTTTTTGCAAAATATTACCGCTACCATGTCCATGTCCAAGATTGTTCAGACCAGTGCCCTTGTTGCGGCCCTCATCTCCACCGTTGCCGGCCACACCTCCGTTGAGAAGTTCGAGGCCGGAGGCAAGACCTACGAAGGCTACCGCCAGGCCTCTAAGCAAGACCCGGGTAATCAGTCGCCTGCCTGGTGGACCAACCAGGGTTGGGGATACCAGCCCATCTATGGTGACCAGATCAACCACCCTGACATTATCGCCCACAAGGACGCTTCTCCATCACCCTACACTGTTCCAGCCCCTGCTGGCTCTGATGTCACTTTCCATTGGCACCACGAGGGCAGCTGCGGCAGTGGCGAAGAGGGCTGGGATTGCTCCCACCACGGCTGGACCTCGACCTACATGGCCCCTTGCAATGGTGACTGCGCCAAGGTCGACAAGACCTCTCTTGAATTCTTCAAGATCCACCAATCCGCCCTGATTGACTACCGTAAGGGTCGCTACTCTTCTGGTTCGCCCCAAGAACAAACAGGCTACTGGGGCACTGACGCCATCTTCTACGACAATGGCAACGCCCAGACTGTCAAGATCCCATCTGATATTCCCAACGGAAACTACGTCCTCCGAACTGAAGTCGTCTCCATCCACAACAACGGCCCTGTGAAGAACCGCCAGTTCTGGCCTCAGGCTTTCAACATCAAGGTCACTGGAGGTAAAGACGGCGCCGAGATGCCATCTGGCACCAGGGGTACCGAGCTGTACAACGCCAATGATGACCTCCTCAAGTGGGACCTTTACTGGCACCAGGCCGAGGAGACTTTCGCAGATGCTCCTGGTCCCCAACTTGCATCTGTTGCTTCCAGCAACGCCAGGCGCCACGCTAGGGACTTTTCTTCTTAGACAACTTTTTCATTTACCTTTGGGACCTATTTTATGGGCACGTTTTTGCGCAGACGAGCGCGTACTGCAGGTTTTTTTGGGGCGCAGACAAAAGGTGAAAGGCAAAAACCCGCTTTGGAGGTGGCTTCTCCTCACTCTTCTTCTTTCTCTTCTTCTTTCTCTTCTTCTTTCTCTTCTTCTTTCTCTTCTTCTTTCTCTTCTTCTTTCTCTTCTTCTTTCTCTTCTTCTTTCTCTTCTTCTTTCTCTTCTTCTTTCTCCCTCTTTTTCTTCAATGACTGGTCTTGAGAACACGACGCTTGCGACACGATCTCACGATTGATTTCTTCTATATATAGATATATATCATGCATTTAAGTAAATGCAATGCATGCTTTGAGCTTCAGGCTCCGATATACGCGCTACGTCTGCTTTCAAAGTGATACTCTGTGATCCGCCTACACTCTACTTCTCCATCGAAGATCAGTGCTCAGCAGGATTCCTTAGTACCACCAATTTGTACACGTCGACTTCCTTTGTTCTCCCCATGATTGTCAGAAAGGGCAATAACGGTGGCTGATAGCGCCAAAATATTCTACCCAACCGGGTTAGCGTGTATACTATACGGCGCAGCTGCTCCGTGAAAGCTAACACCTTTACATCAACCTTCTCACAGTGATCACGAAAAAGTCTTAGAATATTGCTATCTGATCAAGAAAATATGCCAACACAATAAATTCGTCACTGAAAAGTAGCTGTGATCAGGCCTTCTACCACAAACCTCTATGTGGGACAAAATACAACTATCGACCTTCAGACTGATCTATTTACAGTCCTCGGTATACCTAGGCATCATACAGTCGGTTAGCGGTATTTCCCCTGATCTACGGCAACGCGGATAAACCAGGACACACTACTAGGCTTACCCGATCTACATCTTACCCTGACTCACAGCCTCAAACTTACCAGCAGTGGTCGGAATATTTCTGTCCCTTATTGTTTCCGAGGACGAGCTATCGGATTCGGAAACGCAAGTGTACCAAACTATGCGCATCACTCTGGAAGCTCCATAGTGTACCAGACTTTTACGTAGCACCATTTCAAATCCTGGAGTCGCTAACTAGAATTGAGGAGCTGAATGAGCTAAGGATATATGTGTTCTAGAGCGTTTCCTATGCATTTGGTAGCGACTGCATTGGAACTGTAATTCAATACAGTCGCCACTACAGCTGAATACAATAATCTCTCAGCCCAAATGTTTGTTTGGAGCACTAGATTTATTAGACTGCTAATGTATACTTCGTAGCACCAGGAACAAGAAACATCGAGTCTAGACCGACTCGCTCGGTAATTGAAAGCATTTGAAATGATCAAACTCTAGATTACTTGAATGACATAGGATGCAATGTTCGTTAATCTACACACCCTCAACGTGCAAAAAAGCGTCACCTTGGACATGTTCTCGAACAAAGTAGGGGAGTTTACTTCATAGAGCAAGCGGTATTAATTAGATGCATGTGTCAGCATGATCGTTGCTTTAAAATATTAGATATACGATGATTGAAGAATCACGTGAGATTCAGGAGCGCTACTAGTCTGTGTGATGACAGGGCCACTTTGATGAACAAAACAAAGCTTGTTTCAAACTATGGCAAGCTGGTTGAGCTGAATGAAGTATTTTTGTCATTTCAGTGGTATCGGCAAACTGATTGTAGAAGTTCTTGCCTCGTCAATACTACCAATTCATTGGTCCTGATCTTTCCCCAGCTTATATTTCAAGAAATACCAACACTCATTATTTAGTTTGTGACATTAGCTAGTTAAGCATAGTTTTTGTGCTTAACTGCAAGATAGCACTTGCGACTTATAATGTAATGTCCGAGCAAAAGGGCATGATTTTTGATTCACGTAATTCTTGAAGCGACACATCGTGGATTTCAGTAATTAATTAAAAGGCGAGATTAACGGTGTATTAATTATTCTCATCTGATTTGGAAGTTTTCATCTCATGATCGCGTTTTGAGGTGTGCCAGGCATAAGCACCAGCCCCGCTCTTTTATATCACAACCCCGCCCTCAGCATCCCTCGGCTTAAACTGTATACTATCTGGCCAGCTATATATCATGAATTGCTTCATTTTATGCCTTGTGGCACGCCTATAACCCTGTTCTAAAAAAATGAAGTTTATATTTTTAAAAGTTTCAAAATTTTTCGTCATATCGATAGCGGTGATGGTTTAAGGGTAAAATCCAGGCTTCCCATGCTAAATAGAGCTTGCCTGGGCTCCGGGTTCGAGTCCCGGTCACCGCATTTAATTGTTATAACGTATTTTTATGTTTTTTGGTGCTGCAATATTGATGTGGTAGATGCCGTGTCGTCAAACTTCAGGTCGGCATTTTGACTTTTTGCCAACAGGGGTGTAACAGTGAAAATTGAGCAACAAGGCCATTGTCTCATTAAAACAAGCGGAAGAGGAATCAAGAATAATGCTTTGAGAAAGCAGAAATTAATCGCAAAATTCAGCATTCTAAACTTTCCCGCTTAAACACTTCCAGGTTAGCCTAAGTTCCTCGCTTCCACGTGGACCAGATATCGCAAGTGCTAAAAGCATACTATACGCATCTATTCAAGAGAAATATGCCCGTATCAATGGTAGTGAATATATATAATAGCCTTACACATCACTTTATAAACATACTAAGTGGTACTCGGACATGTGGGTCACGAGGATGTATCTAGGCGTAACTGGAGGTTATACGATTCTCAAGACAGAGCTGTAGCTCATTCAATCGATCTGGTAAGACCATAGTAGAAAACTTTCATATAGACCTTATATGAGGGCTATTCGAGTGAGAAACGGACTGACCTCGAAAAATATTCTGCAAAATTGCAAGTCAAATTGCTTTCCAGACAAAATTGCAATTCGGTACTGTCCCATAAAGACACCACATGTTGTGTAGACTGAGTGCATAGATAGTCGAGCGAGTCGGAGGCGGATGTGGGGGTCCAGCAACCGCCCGTAGCGCTGCGTCATTGCTCGTGAACCCCCAACAGCTCCAACAGCCTACATCCGTGACACGCACATCATTTCACCACAACTACTCACGCTCAGTTCCGCCCACCATGGCCTCCAAGATCGAAAAAACGCTCGCGCGACAACGCGAAAAGTAAAGCGCTCCCAAACCCTCCTGAGCCACAGTCAAGCTGACCCCACCACTCCCCCTCAGAATCGCAGAAGGCCAGTACTACGAAGCCCACCAACAGCTCCGCGTGATCGCCTCACGCTACACCAAAGCCAGCGACTGGGCCAACGCAACCTCGATTCTCTACCAAGGCGCACAATCGCTGCTACAAGCCGGTCAGGGCGGTTCCGGCGGCGATCTCTGCATCTTCCTGCTCGACGTGTACAACAAGGGAGAGATCAAAGTAGATGCGGAAAGCAAAGGGCGGCTGCTAACGCTTCTGCGGGCATTTCCCAAAGATGAGCCAACTAAGAAGAAGTTTGTGGGTGAGATGATAATGTGGAGTTCGCGATTTGGAGACTTTCCCGCAGGCGATCCAGAGATACATCATGTTGCGGGAAGTTTGTACGCAGAGGGTGAGTTCTCGCTCGGTGGTCTCGCACCAATCAAAGACTGGAACGTCACAACAAAGAAGCAAGAGAATGCGCTTCCCCTAAGATTCGAGGCTTTTGAAACTAACGTCGAGGGCAATGTACAGAACTTGAACCCTACGAGGCAGAACGCCACCTCCTGCTCGGCACCCAAGACAGCGCTGCGACCCTCGCAACCCTCAACTACAACTGGTACATTTCAGACGCACCACACACGGCGCCTCTCTACTGCGCTCGCGGCGTCCTGCCCTACCTCCTCACCGGCAACCTCCGAGCCGCGAACAAATTCTTCCTGCTCTTTACCTCTGCCCTCGAGAAGGCGCCCAACCCGCCCACACAAGCCGTCTCGACAAAATCGACCGATTTCCGCGTGTACCCCTCGCTGCCGCTGTTAAATTTTCTGGGGCTGTTACTTCTGAGTGTGGAGAGGGGAGATCCTAGCTTGTGGCGTCAGCTAAAGAGCCACTATGCGGGCGATCTAAAAGACGTCAATTGGGGTGAGGCGCTGGACCAGATTGGCGAAATGTACTTTGGGATCAAGATTCCGCGACAGGGCAACCCCATGTTCGATATGCTTGGAAGCATGTTTGGTGGCGGCATGGGAGGAGGAAATGCAGGTGCGAAAAAGGCGGTTGGAGGAAGAGCGCCACCGTCTGCAGGATTGGATTGAGGTTGGACAAGAAGTGGAGAGAGCGAAAAGGGAATATGGCAGGGCCAGAAGGGATGATAGTGCTATAGCGGCAGAGATACCAACGTATACCCAAAGAAATGCAAGGAGGTCTATGAGAGTAATCTATGCGTTCGTGTTCTCGTATTCGATATCTATGTCTACCTGATCATGTCGGTACGACTTTTATTCATCCCCCGTCTCGAGAATATCCGGCTGAAACCTTACATAGGGATGGTCTTCTCCTTGAAATATACTCCGTATTGGTCCTCTAGTGTCTTCATCAACGGCCTGCAGATCTCTGGGCTCATAGGCGCCAGGATACCCTTCTCGCTCAGGGTGCCGTCAAGTACCTGCTGGACAGCGACCGCACATGGCACACCGACCAACTTGGCCATGGCTGAGTAGCCCTTGGGGTCACCGTAGTCCACGAGTGTGCAGGTACGGACCGCCTTGCTTCCATCCTTGTTCTCAATCTCGAACCTGTGCTGGAGCATGACCATGTCACGCTCATCCTCCTCGTACTGCATCTTCTTCTCCAGGGTAGCGCACAGTGTGTCCAGAGGGTTGCCGCGAGGGATGATCTCCTCGTCGGAGATGATGCCAATCCAGCGGAGACCGGAGATGATGCGTTCCTTTTCTTCTGTGCTGGCAAACTTTGTTCGCGAGGAAATGGCCCAGATGATGTCTTCGTCTTTGTTGCTGGTAGCGCCGACAATCTTGGCTGTAGCGTCGCGCCAGGTACTCTTCTCGCCCTCTTTGAGGAAATCCTTGGGGTCTTCGGACAGGAAGCCGATATCGACAAGGCACTTGATGTACTCCGGGAAACCCTGGTACCTCAGTGTACCACGGATGATGGTCTGTGCCTCTGGGATGTTGTAGCGCTCCTTGTAAGGTGTGGAGTCACGGTTGGGGTATGCGACGAAAGCATAACCGGGGTAGATGAAGTATGGCTTTGCCTCAGCCATCAGCTCTGGGCCCTCGACGGTCTTGACCTTGCCATCTTGGTAGAAAGCTGCCTGATTCCTCAGCGCAAGCAGCACGCCCCTAGAGCTCCATGAGAACTTGTAACCGAGCGGGTTGTCTGAAGCCTCGGGGGCGGGAAGACCACCGCAGTATGATTTGAAGGACAGAATCTTGCCGCCAGCCTTGTGGACCTCGTCGATGGTAAGGACAGCCGAAAGATGGTCGACACCCGGGTCTACACCAATCTCGTTCATGACTGTGATTCCGGCCTCCTTCGCCTGGGCATCGAGCTCCATCATGGCGGGAGATACATAGGATGTTGTGACCACGTTCTTCTTCTTGCGGATCGCCGACTTGATAACGGTGGCGTGGTATGTGTAGGGGATGAGAGAGATGACAACGTCAACCTTGGCGACTTCGGCATCGAGCGCATCGGCGTTGTTTACGTCAAGCTGGCAATTGTTAGTATTCGAGCTGACAACGTGAGCATTGAATGCCATACGCTAATGGCGTTGGTGTTAGGGATGCCCTTGGCCAAAGCCTGAGCCTTCTCCAAAGTGCGGCATGCGACTGTGACCTTGACACCAGACTTTGCGAGAACATCCACGGTTGGTCGTGTGCTAGAGGTGTTAGCAATTGCAGTTTTGACGACGATCTTTGACTCACACAAAGCCAGCACCGAGCAAAAGAGCGGTCCTATCGTATTGTTAGCCAGTTTGAAAGTAAGCGCTGTCTGATACAACATACTTTCCGCTATATGCTCCGCTGGCGGTACCCATGACGTTCTGGATCTTGTCTGAAAAAGCCATTAGCATTGTATCAATGATTCTGGAATTGAGTCCCTACTGGTAATAGCCTCCATGATATGTGATTGAAAGTAGTTGCCAAGCAAGAGAAAAAAGTTTGGAGAAGTTATATATTGGGCGTTGACTCCGGATCGGAGTTCTAAGAAATCGGCGGGGTTACTCCGTCATCGCTCCAAAGTGGGGCGTCGGCAGCCTGTCAAACTGGAGATGATGTCTCTTGCAAACCGAGACACGCTCCGAAGCTAACGAGACTGCATAAATTTGCCACTGAATACCAGGAGGTTCACTGAAGCTCCGATACGGTTGTTGCTGTCTTGAGTAATCATGGAGCCTGCGAATTGCCTAGTAGTTGGCTTCCCTACATTCCATAGTTTGTCTAATTGCTCAACTCAAGGCACAAAATTTCAAGGCAAACACTATAAAATATGAAAAAAATAAATATGAAGAAGCTATCTGTAGATACAAGTGAGCCCGTCTGTTTTAAGCCGCGCGCTCCATCGTACTTCTACAAAATATATTTCTTGAGCATGACAAGCAACTTCATGGGGAAAGTGGGCCCAAGTTCCGCCAAGCGGGCTATACTGCATTGACGTTAGCGTTGCATCAGGCGCATCGCCGACTTGCCAGGTACGCGTTTCAAGCTCGTGGACAGTCAACGACAACATAACAGCATCATAGCGGGATCGGGCATCCTTTCTATCGCTGCGGCTCATTACCTAGCTACTTGATACCCAACTGCGACACAAGCCATCATTTCTCTAGACAGCTGTGACATTCTTATAGGCAGCCGCCATAATGCCATCGGCTATTGACCCTGACGATGACTTGTGGACAGCGATCAAACAAGTAAAGGACAACCGTATGGACTGCAGTCGCAAGTGTCATGCTAACCATATCAGATATCCCAGTCATCTGTGGGCTCGGACTATATTGATCAGCTGATCCCTATCATGAAAGACCCCCGTTACTCTAACCAACTGCAAGTCACATTCGATCGATATGCCAATGATCGCGAGAGTGAGATCGAGCGAATATGTAACGCAAATCATCAAGACTTTGTTAGCTCCGTCGACTCACTGCTCAGGATACGGGACCAGACCGTGCAAATGAGTGGTGAAATCCTGCAACTCAACGAGTCTATCCAAGAGAGTATCGAGAAGCTGGCTGAGCACAAGAAAGCGCTGGTCGACTCCAGAGGCGTGCGCCAAAACATCAACGAAGCTAGCCAAGCACTCAACGCCTGTTTAAACGTTCTGCGGATTGCCAACCAAGTTCAGGATCTGCTAAAAGAGAAGAATTACTATGCGGCCTTGAGGGCATTAGACGAGCTGCAAACGATTCATTTGAAGGAGATAAGTCGATTCAAAATCGCGAACTTGATTGAAAAGTCAATCCCACAAACCCAAGAACAGATCAGAGAAGCAGTCAAAAGCGATTTGAGCACGTGGCTGTTTCGAATCCGCGAGTCTGCCCAGTTCCTGGGCGAGGTATCATTTTTCTACACTGAACAGCGAAGAAAGCGCAACCAGTGGCGCGCCGAGACCGATCCACGCTTTGCAAAATTCAAGCTGAACTCGGCCATTGAACTTGTCGCTGATGAGACGGATGAATTTGATGTTCTCAACAATGAAGAGGCGGGAAATGAGACCGACTTCTCACGCTTGTTTGAAGCCATGCACATCAACGAAACACTGGGCAAGAGCGAACAATTCAGAGCCGAGTATGCGGCAGATCGACGGACACAGAAAGATCTGATCATACCTAATAAGCTTGACCTACTTGATGAAGAATGCAGCGACTTGAGCAGCTTGCTGGAAAGTATCGCGGGGTACGCCATTATTGAGAAAGCAACCATGACAATCACCACCAATCTGCGATCACAAGCCGACGTAAGTGGTGCTTTGACACTCTTCTTCTCGGCTGTAGCTCATATCCAATAGGTCGACGAGTTGTGGGATTCAATGTGTCAAAGTGCAATCAAGCTCATTACGGGGGAGCTCCATACCGTCGACAATGACGAACTGCTACTCAAGATTAAGGGCCGCATTGCTCTTTTCATGCTCACAATGGAGGTCCGTATCTCCAACCGCCCCATGCTTGATTCAATCTAACTTGAGCCTTTAGAAATGGGGTTATTCAGTATCCGCAATGAATGACCTTTTGCTCACCCTCTTCTCCAAATACTCTGCTCTCCTCAAGCAGCGTTTTAGCGACGATTTCCTGGAAATCGTGCACACAGACGACTACATGCCCATGCCCATAAACTCGCGTGAAGAGTACGATAAGGTCGTCTCAGTATCTTGGTATAACCCACCAACGGACAGTGAGAAACTCACATTCCCGTGCGTTCTGCCATTCTCACAGATGTACCCACTGTGCTGCATCGACATCAGAAACTTCTTGAATCAAATATACCTCTTCAGCGACGACTATTTCCAGAAGAGCAGCGTTATCGACGAAACCCTTCGCACAAGTCTTGACGAGCTTCTCTGCGAGAAGGTCTGCGGAAGCCTTGTCGAACGTCTAAGCAGTCAGTACCCTGGCCAAATCGTACAAATCCTCACAAACCTCGAACACTTCGAAAACGCATGCATAGAACTCCAAGATCTACTTTTTGAAGCACGCTCTTCGCCTTCTGCAACCGGGCCTATTGTCCTCACTGCCACGGAGCGCTTTGCAAAAGCCAAGAATACCGCGTCAAACCGTGTCTTCGAACTTGTCAACAGCAAGATTGATGATTTGATCGAAACGGCAGAATACGATTGGATGGCTACGAAACCGCAGACGGAGCCCTCGATGTACATGCTAGAGCTAACCAGGTATCTCTCCAACATCATGTCCTCGGTACTCCTTGCCCTACCTATGGACATCAAGGAATTCATCTATTTCGACGCTCTATCCCACGCCTCAACTGCTATTCTCGACTTGCCCCTCGCGCAACATATCAAACGCATCTCTCCCGCTGCCGTCGCCACCTTGGCTGCTGACACGGCTTTCCTATCACAATTCGTTAGCTCGCTGAACAATCCTATTCTCATGGAAAACCTGGATGAACTAACACAAACGGTGGCGCTCATGGGCACGGACAATTCGGAGGAATTTTTCGATATCGCCCAGCGGAACAAGAAGTATAGCAAAGTGGATCAGATGAAAGGTGCGATTTTGCTCGAGAAGGTGCAGGAAGGCGCCCAGGTTGCAGCACAGAGTCCGAAGACGGAAGGCAAGGACAGATTTGGTACCTTGGGATCGAGGTTTGGAATTAGATAGGTTGGAGGAAGCTGTGTATATGAAATGAAGGGACTAGACACGTTTACAGGATTGCATAGTGTTAAGTCGATAATTGAAAACGCTATCAAGGTAACTAGATTTGGCTACCTGGTGTAAATTCGAATTGCCTGATCCGCATAAGAAGCGGGGTACAAAGTCCATCTATTCGTCTTCCTCCTCCCTAGCCACGACAACCCCTTCATCAAACTCGTCGTCTCCACCAAGTACGGAGCCAAATTGACCTGCCAAAGCCAGCTCATTACTCGCATCCAGCATGCTCTTGACTTCTGCCGAAGCAATCTGCTCGTACACAGCCGTGATGCCTGTGATGCGGCAAACGCGTGCGACCGACGCCATCATGACAAGACCAAGCATGGAGAAGGGGCCCACCGCCACCAACTGGCTGAACTGACTATTTGAAACAAGAAAAAAATGTCAGTATTCGTAGCAAGAAATACAACGGCAGTGCGAAATAAGAAGAGAAAGAATGGAAAGGAAAAGGACGTACTAATACCAAGCATGCACGTCACCCCGGGCATCCCAATACCTCAATCTGGCCTCGACTTTCTGTCTCCGCTCCTGCTCCCGCAGCGTCTTGGCCTCGAGTTCACCCAGCAAGAGCGCTAGTTGCTTGCGGAACCCGTGCAGCGCTTTCCACCACGTGCTGCGGCGGTGCTGGTTCCGGTTGCGGATGAAGATTTTGTCGAGCAGGCTGTGGATGTCGTGGAGCATGGCGATTTCATGTGTGCTTGCGCTGAAGAGGGGAGATGCGGTAATAGAAGGTGTGGTAGAAGAGTTGGTGGGGACTGTGAGGTGCTGGGTAGGCTGGCGGTGGGGGAGCGTGGTGCTGGGTGCTGCGATGGCCATGTTTTCTTGCTTAAGGCCGATGATTTCTAACTAAGGGTGGAAACAGTATTGAATTTTGAGAAGGAGATTTTCTCCGTTGATATGTGTTATGTTGGCGTCGACGTAGTCTTCCGTAAGGGTGTACAAGTGGTACCCGGAGATTGAGCAACGCAGAAGATGCGCCAGGCAAGGGGCGGACGGTCAAAGTAACCGGGCGTCGGCAATTAGTTCTGGATCGGGCGGTATGGTGGTGATGTTAATGGCCACGATGGAGGCCATGCGCATAATTTTATTGTTCGAAAAGAAAAGAAATGGAAAATTTTTGCGTAGCAGTCTTTACACTGTTGCAACGACGGTCAAAAGCAAATTTAAGATAGCGCAGGCGGTAATTTGCTGTCTGGAAGAAGAAGTTCTCCTGGGAGGCCTATGCTGGCTGCCCGCTCTGGTTTCGAGCGCGGCGGTGGGACTGGGATTGGCGCGTTGTTCCTAATCGCGATGTCAAGTGACACAGGAAAACCCCTCTAGCTCAAGTCAGAGGTTGCACGCGTGCATGGCCACATATGAAGCAAGATAGAGCGCAACCCTGGCAACAGACGAAAATGTATCATATTTGAGGGCAGTTGAGCTTGTTGTTATGTTCTCCATAAATTGGCATCTCGGGCGTAGAGTGGGGGAGAAGGACCGGCCACGTGAGCGTTAGTGCTGTCCACTGCCCCTAGCATCTCGTATTTCTTACCATCAGCACGTGCGGAGAAACCGAATTAGTTGGTATGGCTGTGCGTACCACGTACTGTGTAACGGTTTCGGGACTGCTGAATCCATCGGAGGAGCTGCTCATGGGTCGTGAAAGGGGAGGGCTACCCAGGTGATCAGGTGATCAAGTACAAAAGTACAAAGCAACTGAATTTTCAATGCTTTTTTGTGAAAAGGATTGGACGTGCACCAATATCTTACAAACTTCTGCGAGTTCTTCTCTCTATGGAAATGACCTAGCACATGCTACATCTTCGATAGCTACTTTTGGATATATAGGTGAGGGCTAAGATAACGGGAAAGCCGACTTGGTAAGCTCTGGAGTTACTGCGTTGTACCTTGACCACGACCTCATCAAAAACTCTAGCTTTGCCAAGTCTCGAATCTCTTGTGTGATTTCGATCGGGGGTCATGTGGCCGAATTTGGTTGTCGTGGCGGAGATCAGGGGACAATGGTGGACTCTCGGGCCACCTATTTTGCGCCGAGTTGTCCAAACTCACGACTACTGTCTTCTACCAAGGATGTAAGCATCCGCTGATACATCTGTCGAAAATCAATGCGGCTACCATACTACTCCCCTTGATCTATCACAATTGCACCTTCATTTTCACCTTTTATTCTGATTGTGGAGTGGTGGAAAATACAAAAAGTTATGACATGATGATCTCTCACCTGCGGTGGTGATTGCCTTTACGGAGCGCTTATCAGTCAAGAGAAGACCTCGGAGACTTTGAAACCACAAACGCTAACTAGACGCTGCATGTAGTCTGCCTGAATTTAGGCAGGATATATAGACGCCGAACTTCTACATTACTAGTAGCACGTACCTTCCTAAGCTTGCTTTGTGTTGATAGCGATGTGTGACTGTAGGGCGCGAGATTGCCAAGCAACTGTCCAATGACCCAGAAACAGGTTGGCCAAGATGCGGCAATGCCGTCACAAGAAAATCCTACCCCGCACGATGTCAACGTCGACCTAGGACGTCCACGACGACAACGACTGAGACCAGTGGGTAGCTATTTGTGAGTAGCGGACCACCTACATAAACCTTACTATCTAGATTGAAGACTAACTAGCTTCCCCATGCTCAGACCAAAGCGCATTAGCTCTACTTTTAGCCTCGAAAATAGCTCGGCTGTATAAAATTCAAGCATGGCATCGAAGGACCTTTATCAGCCTGATTCCGCATCTATTCCAGACTCAGATAACTGGACCATGTATACCCCTGCAGCCACTGAAGATATGCCTGCAAATCTTGTTGGAGGTGCAGAGCCGCGTCCGGGGATCCCTTCAGATGGTCTTACCTTCATCATCCGCGCCGTTTCAAGCGATAACGTGTTGACACTGCTTGACGGAAACGTGGTATTGTCTCCATTAAGCAGTCGTGGGTGCATCCATTGGGCCTGTGTAGAGAGCGATGGCTGGTTTGGTTTTCGAAGCTGTAGTTCGGGCAAATTTATATGCCACGGGTGGGATGGGAGACTAAAGTGTACGGCGCAGCAGCAGGATGGTTGGAGACATTTTGCCGTTACACACATGCCACAGGGAGGCTATATCATGCAAATGTTGGACTGGTTCGTCCTTCGTCCTGTAGTTCTCAATCCTCAAAATGGCCTACAAAAACTTGGAAGGACGGGGAGAAGGCTATGCGAGGGAGTCGTATGGGAGTTCATACAGGTCCATCCAGAACTGGATGATGCATGAAGAGAAACAGGGTATCTTTGAGACGCGGTTTCCTGTCATCTTGTTTGTATTGGCTGTGCTGGAGGTAAACATGTTGATCTCACAGGTGAAGGAGTGATAAGTCGATGATCGGCTACAATTTTCGTGGTGATTCGTTACATTAAATTGCTTGAATTGAACTAAGATGTGCAATGCTAGGTCAAAGATAAGCGGACTCTCCAAAAGCTATTGGACACATATTGGTGGCTCGTCAACACTAAGAAGGATGTAGTTCAAATCTCAGGATATCATAATTATGCGGTCGCTGAATGTTCTTTTCATCCGAAAAGTGTATTTCCCGGTCACCAATACTGCGTTGTGAGTCATCAATCTTACCTGTAAAATTCAACAACAGTAGGTAAGATTTGATCGAGTCGGGCGGTCTGAGGGTATGGTTTTGATGATTTCTGTACCTCTTGATTGATTTTGGTTTTCTTCTTCTGTGGAGTGAGAGGTCTATCTCATGCTCTTCACGTAGTGAAGACTGCGTTCAAGCAGCAGGTATTCCAAGGCCTGATTTCCCCTATACATCTATTCCACCAAATACTCTACAATATCCGCAGAGTAGTATCAAGTGGATACAAAATATCTCCCTAAAACATTCTTCAAAATTCTCCCAGGAACCTCTGAATATCTCAAATTTCAGAATACGGTTCCTTGCTGTACCAATTCTGCCGTTGCACCACTAATACGGCTTCAGTCTATGCTGATGCGTCACGGTTGCGATAGGCATCATCAAAACTCACTCAAATTTACGCAGCTTTGAAACCCCCTATAAGAATATGGGTTCCTTCAATGCGTATAGCATGAAACGACCGATGGTCTTGAAAGCGGTCAAAACGGTAGGAATTTCAACCTAAAATAGCTGTATCTCTTGCCCATCCTGAAGGCACTCTCGTCGCACGAGTAGGGATGGAGTCCTTCTAAACTCTATACCTTCTTCAAACTCAGACTGGCCTGCCAAAGCTTCTATGATTCCTGCATGTATTGGCTTGCCAGAAGGATCATTCGCCTGAGCCTTTGTGCCATCTATCCATCACTGGCTGGACCCTGATAGCAGCAGAACTTATCAATAGTACACGCACGCACGCACGTCAGCTTGCTCGTGTGCAGCTGGATGTTGAATTTTCCCCTTAATATGAGCCTACTGTAGAGATTGAGAGTTAGCTACAAATAGAACTGAGCCCGGCTCCTCGTAGCCATCGGACGTCAAAACCATTGAAGCTTCGTACATAGATGCTGTATAAGTGTCACTCTATTCATGCTAACGGCAGTTTAGCATTCTCAATGACCTTAATGACCTAACATACATTCACAAACACTGAAAATTCTTATACCCCACATTTATACACATATTCACTTTGCTGTCTCGAATATCCGTGGTTATTTTGATTAGAGCCCAATATCTCTTGAGTGTTTTGAGTTGAGAATCCACTTTCTCATACTTTACCATGTCATTCAGCATGGTTCAATCGACCCGCGAGCTTGCAGCTTTTATTTAAGGAATCCAGTGAATTCTCACTAGTTTGACTAGATGACTTTGCGTCAATCGCTTGATTTTCTTTCTGCTCTTTCAATCACTTGACCAAACAGAAGAACCAGTGAGAATGGTTATTGCCCATAACAGATCCCCGATCAGTGGTTTGAGTATGAAGTACCAAGTCTAGAACACATGCTTATCAGGAGCTGGCATCAATAGTTTTACGTGCTTTTGCAAGCTTAGGATGTATTTTCTCCAAGTTTGGTTGCAAAATCGACTTGATCGAATCTCTCAGCCGATGTTGCAGCGAGCTGAAAGTCTTTCCACTAGCGTAGGAATGACTAGGAAGGACAACATCTGACGAAAGGCGAAGACCTCACTGTGACCTCACTCAGGTACTCTAAGTTCTAGAAGTCCACCTTCCGATCTCCATAACCCTCGATGTCGTACCTAGCCGAAACCCACTGCGAAGCAAAATAAGAAAACAAATTTCTCTAGTCTCTTCGTATTCTCGTGCGGTACCCGAGTCTTGCCGAAAGCCTATAAAATCGGCCCGGCAGTTCTATTCACTGAAAAGAAAAACGGCATAATTGTTGGTATGTAAGCGTCATGAGGCAGAGAGGCCCACCGCACGTGCGCGCGTGCTGTCGTTGGATCATGCAAGGTCAGCTGTGAATGCGCTCAACAACGCCGTCCCGGCCTTAGAGACAATGTTCTCAGACACTTCGGACTCAAGTCGGCTTCTTACTTAATCTAGACGCTACATGATGTTGCGTTAGTGTGAGCACACCACGCCATCAGTGGACTGAGTCGTATGTTGGGAGAAACACAACAAGACCCCTTATCCTTCTGTTCCTGCATTGAATCATATTGAGTTTGAGGGAGACATCAAAGAAGACCGGGATAGCATGAAATAATGCAAGAGGGGACTGCAAGGGCAGATAGAGACGAGCACAGGATAGGCCGGTATGCGGCGTGCGGTTCGTCTCGTCTCGTCTCGTCTCGTCATCTCTGTCACGTTTGCTTTTCGAAAGCTGGAACCATGGTTTACTTTGACTTAGACCCTGCAAGCGTAGATTCATGATACGGTTTTGCTTTTCAACTGCTCTACAGCATTTTCCAATCTGGTGGCTGTTGTGATTTCTTTTTCTTGATGTGTTTCCCAGCGCTGCTCCATACGCGAAATCGCATTCTAACCGGCCAATAGACGCTACATGGGCCCACGTATTTCCAAAATGCCGAATGCCAGACCAATTGCGATTCCTACTTGAGAATTGCCACCAAAACTATTGACCCATGAGGTGGATACACAAAAGCACTGTGTGCACTGTCACGTGTTAAGCTGCATCTTGCCACCTGGCCCTTATCGGTAGAATACACTGTGGTTTCACTCATGGAGTAGTGCGAGATTGATTAACGGAGAGGAACATGGCGTGTAAGCGACACGCCTGGTGACCTTGGGGTTATCCGGTGGGAAAAGTAAGGAAGCAAGCATGGGCAAAATCGGTTCATGCACTTTCAACATAAGTTGAGCTTTGATTACATAGTTGCGGTATTGTATCTTGGAGAACATGTACCCAATTTGATAGGAGACGCTTCTGAATGCACTCTATCTATAAGGTTGAGGATAAATGCTCTCTTTATTGGGGGAAGGCATGCTAGATAGAGAACCATGGAGAGGAGTCTCAT
Organism: Curvularia eragrostidis; assembly: GCA_020744315.1. NCBI lineage: Eukaryota > Fungi > Ascomycota > Dothideomycetes > Pleosporales > Pleosporaceae > Curvularia > Curvularia eragrostidis. Next base: position 108,885 of record JAIRCK010000049.1, on the reverse strand, counting down.
ACCTTACTCGAGTCTCAGAACCTACGATTCTTATGACTTGGCAATATAAAAACTCGTCTATTGCGCTCTCTACATCATATGAATGACAGTTAGTTTGATAAAAAACACTGAACCATTGTTCACATGACTCTAAGATGCTCGCACCACTCTCTTTGCTATACACACCCTACACGTCTACAGTACCTGACTGTATAATAATGAACCAACTACAAGTATTGATTCACAGGAAGACGAGAAAAAGAACAATCACACTACGCGTAGATTGCGCAATCAGCGCATCAATTCACCTGAGACGCCTCCTGTCACTCTAGCCAACACAACTGCCGACCCACGTCACTACCTACCTGACACATCTGTCTCACCGCGCACACACCAGTTCCCAACATAAACCTCTCCCGAGAGTCTCCCCAGCCAAGCGAAGAGAGGGAGCAAGACCGAAAAGATCCATCCACATCACCTGATCACTAACACCCCGACCGCGTAAATCTCACCCACCGATCCCCTCCAGCCCGCCAGCCCACCAGCCCACCAGCAAGCACTATCTAGACCACGCACCGTTTCTCTAGCCTCCTTAGTCACTTTCCATCCACCCAACTGCCGTCTCCACCACCCCTCAAGCCCACTTTCTCACTCCCCTCCATAGCCCGCTCCCACAGCGCCAAGCCCACACAGACCCACTGCCGTAAGCACACATACATGCATATATGTACATGTACATGTACATGTACATATATGTCCACACGGAGCCATGGGCGGGAGACGGAAACAGGAGGAGGGAACAACCCAGTAAAAGCACCTTACTTACACCAAAACAGCCTCCATTAGCCGCCGCCGACGTGCGCCAGCAAAAGGCAAAGTATAATAGAAAAAAAAAAAGAAAACCACCCCCCACATCCCTCTTCCAAACCCAACCCTACGCCCACATACGTACGCCAGTCCCGAGCCGTCCGTCGTTGATTTAGGGATCAAAGAGAGGCGCGTGCTCGCTCAGTGCCCTCTTTTTCGGCCCGTTTATACACCAGAAAAAAACGACATAGCGAGAGAACAAAAGAAAAGAGAAAAAGGGACACCCGGCTTACACAATCTCTCTCCATCTCTCCACGTGTTTGGCCTTTCTGCTTTTCTTTCTATGGGTGGGGAGACGTGGGGCTCTCTTGCTCGCTCGCTCTCTCTCTCGCTCTCTCTTTGCTCTTTCTCTTCCCACCAACCACCCCACTGCCGAGTCTGACCGGCCCGGTCCCCCTTACCCTTATCCTTGTTAGATATATCCCTGGTCTGGTGGTGGTGGTCAGACGGTTCAGCCTTATGGGGCATCAGGGAAATTGGGCCGATGGAGAGGGGCGAGCCTGGGTGCATATGTCTGTGCGGCTGGACGCGCATAGATGGGGCGGGTGGGTGAGTGGGTGGCTTGGTCGAGTGGGTTGGGTTGGTCGGTGTGGACTAGGTGGATTAGATGGATGGGTAAGCAGAGAGAGAAATGGGGATCACGATGACGCGGGAGGAGAAAGAGAGTGTGTGTGGTAGTGTAACGTGGAACAAGTAATGTACGTCAAGTCTCAAGGGAAGAGCATGAAACTGACGACATTGGTTTTTTTTGTTCGGCTAGAGAAGTGGATTTATGTTTGATTTTGTTGAGTATGCAATGACGTTTGCATGAACCTTTACTACTAGATACTACTTTCTCCATATCCAAGGAGAAAAGAAAAGAGAGCGTAAATATGGGGCAGCTGCCTGGGAGAACATAGGAAAAGGACGTACCATGCGTACGATTATAGTTGTACAAGGATATGTGGTACCAGTTAAGGTAAGAGCAAGAACAAATTAATGCAGTTGCATATGCATGCAAGATAAAAGAAAGAAAGGGTATACATACACATGGGCAAGAATCAAAATACAGCAGCCGAAAACCAATCGCTTTGGATAGAGCAGTCAATTTGCGGTGCAGTAACATCAGAAGTGCTTTCTAATACAAACAAAAAAGAACGCTGTTCGCTTACAGGTAATAAGGACAGGTGGCGCACGTAAACAAGATGATATATGCAGTCTGCTAGTAAGAAAATGACATTGAGTACAAGGTGAGCCTATAACCAAAAATGCTCCATTAAGAATAGTGCCGACTTCGCCAAAAGAAACATCGCCAAGCGGGGGTATCGCATCCAAATCATCCAACGTGAATGTTTCGTGTGTGCTTGGTTAATCGTATGTGAGTGTAGCAAATTGGAAAGTGATATCTCGTGGCACTTCCAATTGACTCCAGAGTGGTGTTCGAAAAGACGCTCAGTAGCCAGGATGCGCGCTAGGATTGAATTTCTCATCTGGCGCGTACTTTTGGTCTGTGACGTAGTAGGATTGAGGATGAGGAGCAGCCGGGTATTGCGATTGCGCAAGCGGTTGTAGTGCGATAGGAGCCGAGGCCCTTCTGCCTTGATCTGCTGGAGGAACTGGAATCTGACTTGGCTGTTGTGATACTGGAGAGCTCTGGGTCGTCATGGCTTGGGGTTCAAAGCCTCCGGGTTGGGCCATGGGGTACGAGGTAGGCTGTGGTCCTGGGTATTGCGAAGTCGGTCCGTGTTGAGAGTAGGGAGTAGGCTGGGCGGCCGATGGATGATCAAACGAGTAGTGGCGAGTAGACTGCGACTGTGATTGGTAGTGCGAGGGCGGGGCGGCCTGTGTCGAGTATTGCGGACTTGCTGAGTGCGGTGACGAGTATGATTGAGGGGATGGAGGATGAGTATAATGCTGCTGAGGGGTATAAGTTTGAGGCGAGGGCTGCTGAACGGGATACTGATGTGCGGGCTGTGGGTTTGAGAACTGAGATCCTGTCGACTGAGACGCCGCGTAGTGCTGTGGACTGTTGTGGCTCGATGTGTATTGGGATCCATGCCAGTATTCGGGAACCGCGAGGTGGAGGGGGGCATGTGTCTGCATCACTCCCTGTGCCCCAAGTGCTTGAGTTACAGCTCCAAGTACGTGGTGTTGGACATGGCTAGGCTGCATATGATGCGGGTAACCTGCTATGAGGGGCATGTCCTTGCTCTCTTCGTCTTCAAGACTGACTTTCCAGCCATTGAGAAGTTCAGGCCTCGGCTGGATATCGGCTAGTTTGGGATCTTGGAACGGTCGCTTGAGCTTGCCACTGACGACATCTTCCAGACTATAATAGGAAATGACGTGGTGGTGGGTACCTTGGTACTTGACAGAAATGGTCTTCTTCATCAAGCCGCCTTCCTTGAACTCGTAACTGTCAACCAGGGACCCGCAGAATCGACGTTGCTGATCGGGTGTCAAGCTTTGAGCAAAGTTGGCATAGACCTTGTTGGAGTCTGCATCGCCTGGTAGCGATGGGTCGAACGAAGTGTTCTCGTATTCGTCCTCGGAGTTTTCGAGCAGATCGCCAGTCTTTGATCGGGCAGGTCCGTTGCTTTCTTTTCGCTTCCTCTTGGTGCCACACGAGGGGTTCAGAGCCGACTTCTTTTCCTCTGGCTTAAGTGCTCGTACGAGTTGTCGATAGATGAGACAATTGTTCATAACGCGACTTGGTGACCAGTGAACAGCATCAGTCCAGCGCTTGATGCCCGACGCATTCTCCTCATACACCAAAACTGTTCCAGACGTAAGCATCTCGGCACGCTCCTTGTCATGAGGTCTGCGGCTAATGTGGTTGAGACGACCTTGAAGTGCGGCTTCGACTACTGTCATGGCATCTTTGGTGGTATCGAGGAATCCATGCCATGTAGGCTTGAAAGCGGGTTGTGCTTTGACCATGCTGCCAGCAACCTGAGACCTGGGGGGCGGTGGTGTGCTCGCTGCAGTTGAAACTACGCGGGACGAAGCGATAGACTGGTGGCGCGGTAGCTGGCGGGCGGGCTGTTGCATCTGAGGCGTAAATCCCCCGTACATTGTGGGATCAAACATGCCGGGGTATGAGGATTGGTGTGCTGTTGGTTGTTGTGGCCAGCTCCATGAATCGGCGTCGCTGTATCCATCCACCTTTGGTACGCCACCAAGGGACAAGTCATGTCCAAAGGAAGGCATCGTCAAAGTGGATGCCCGGATGCCCTGCAACATGGGGGGAAATTGGGGGTTAACTGGAGAGTAGTTATGGACTTGGTGAATACAAGTGATCGCAGATAGATCGAAGATGCAGTTCAAGTGTTTATGTGATTGAAATCACATGAGAAGGAATCTCCAATCGGAAAACGTCAGATGGAAAGAGACGGAGTGGGATAAAGTTCGCCGAAAAAACAAGTCCAAGGTGTGTATATTTGCCCAAAGGAGCTATTGGGTGAGAGAGATCAGCGTATGTAGTGAAGGTAAATCGTAAGAAGCTAACTTACATTAGGTAAGGCGACTAGAGAGAGAGGGAGAAGGTGTGTATATGTGTACACACGACTGGCAGAGATTGAGGGCGCAAAGTGGTAGGCTGGGTATTTCCAAGAAAAAGCGGCTGGAGACGAGCAGAGGCAAAGGTGGGGCAGGTGCGTCGAGGCGGCAGTGAGTGTTTTAAGCCGACTTGACGGTGTAAGGGTTTGCCGGATAGAGCGAAGGAGGATTATGGCTTGACGAGGTGGTCGTTGCGATTGCAGAAGAGCAAGTAAGACAGACGGGATGGAATTGCCAGGAATTTGTTTGTATGGTCTCGAGGCCAGTAGGTGGTAGATGTAGAGGGTGAGGCGCACGTACAAGCGTAGCGAGGAAAAAAAACTGCAAACAACGATATGGGGTATATAGGTGACCGAGAGGAGGTACCAGTAGGTGGTCCAGGGAACGCGTCGATGTATATTTGGGGATTATATTGATGCGTCGGCGAATTGCGAAGCTACTAGTATGATCAGGGTTGGCAGGGCCCCAGGACGATAGTAGGGAGAAGAGGGAATAGCAGCAACGGCGGAATCAGCCAGCGGACCAGGACATGGCTGCTAACGAGAGCACGCTATTTCACTCATGACAGCCGGGATGAACGCGGTCGGAGAGAAATGGCGAGTCCTGGCAATCAGTCTAGTGCATGGGGCAGGTCAAGCGTGAGAGCATATGCACGACTGGGACGGAGCACGTAGGCCACTACGTGACAACGTGCCTGCTTGGAGACGAAATGGCATGTACCCGGCAGCCATGAGACGCATACGACAGGACTGGCCGCTTGGAGGAGGGGGGGAGGGGGTGTGCTTAGCCCGGTTAGGCTGGCCGACAGTTGATGGGCAGAGTAGCGTAGCGATCGCCCCTGCTGAGCATGCAGCTAGTCCCTGGACGGACAGACTGGACATGAGGCAGCCCTGCTGGGATGGCTCGTCTTGGGCCGTCCGCCAGTTCGCGAGTTCTAGCCCATGAGGCGATCAACGCGCACCAGCAACAGCATGCTGAGCCGACCGACGGTCGACCTGACCTGCCCACCGCCCACCGCCTACCGGCCATTGCCCAGTGCTGACTGCCCATCCACCGCCCACGGGCGCCCACCGCACCATGGGCAATACATGCTAAGCTAGTGCGCCATGACTCCGCAGCTGCCAGGGCCTGGCGTTAGGGCAGCGTAAGCTTCATGTTCCTGGACGGCGGCCGCTGGTGAAGCAGGACGCGAAACTCTGGCCATATGCGAGCAGCGTGGTGCTGGTGCTGCCGCTGCCGCTGGTGCTGGTGCTGGTGCTGGTGCTGGTGCTGCTACTACCCAACTCCAACCGAGCCCTCCCCCCAACCGCTTGCACAAACGGCCGTCGGGGAAGCAGTCGACATGGGTGCCGGGCTGCTGAGGGACGGCGAGGGTGAGGGGCGACGCCGGCCGGCGTGCAACAGGCCCGACGTCGGATCGTCTTGGGCAGAGAGAAACGGAGAGTGCTCGAGGACGGATGCGGAGACGGCCAAGAGGAGAAAACAGAGCAGGATGCAGCCGGAACAGAGGCCAGGGCGGCGCCGTGACCCAGCGCGGCGCAAAGACTGGCGCAGGTTGGGCTAGAGCTCGCGGATCCGGGACGGTGCGCTATGTTTCACACGGTCGCGCCTGGCTCCCGGCCCTGTCCAGTGTTGACTACTGCGCTGGCGGTCTCCCCAAGTCCCAGTGCCAGTGCCAGTGCAAGCAACATGGCGCGGGCTGTCGCTGTGTCTTGTGTTGCGTGCCTGGTCGTCGTGGTGTCGACCTGTCGCCACGGCCAAGACGCATCCTGCCGTGCGCGTGCGGTGCCGTGGGGCGCGAGTCGCCGCAGGCATGGGGCCTGGGGCTTTGCGCGTCAGTCGCATGGCATGGCATGGCATGGCGGATGAAGCAGGATGGGTGACGACAAGCAGGGAGTGTGATGAGCTTGGTGGATGGATTCGCATGGTGGAGTCGCGGATCAAGTGACGTCCGCATGCGGCCTAGCGCGCACAGGCTGCGTGGCTGCCCTCGCCCCTCATCCTGGAGTGAATCATGCACATGCATCACACTCCATTCGAGCAACGATTCAACTGCCCAGCGCGAACTTGTTGATCGCCGTCTGTGCCCCAGATTCGCCGCCGGGCGCTTTCCCTGGAAACACGTTGGACAGTACCATGGCGCCGTGGCGAGCGGTGCGGGCAGCGGCGGGCAGCGGCGGGCCATGCAAAGGGGGATGCACGCAGAGACAGAGACAGACAGAGAAAGAGGGGGGAGACGAGAGGCAGACGCAGACGCAGAGAGGGCGAGGCGGAAGCAGCTGAGGCCGGGGCTGATGCTGGGGCTGGGGCTGAGGCTGAGGCGACGTTCATGGCATTGGCACGGCCGTGTTGCTTCATTGTCAACCACGCACATGGAGGCGGGGCTGGCAATGACGGCAATGCTGCTGCTACTGCTCTGCTGCTGCATTTGCTGCTGCATTTGCTGCTGATTCATGGCGACCAGCGGGCCCTGGTGCAGATGGTGCTGCAGCAGCAGAGGCTGCTCGACTAGTGCCCTCACAGCTCGCCGTAACCCGTATCGCGACACGCCATCCCTGTCTTGCGCTGCTCCCCCAGACGTGCGCTATCCGCCGTGGTCGCCCCCTGCGCGCTGAGGAGGCGGTCGCCGCCGTGGTTGTGGTCGTGGTGGTGACGGTGGTGACGGCGGTGACGGCGGTGGAGGTGCTGGTATGGCCTGTGTGTGGTCGTATCGTCTAGTCAGGCACAGGGCCCCCCCAAGCACACCCACACCCACACCTACGCCTACGCCCACGCCTTCGCCCACGCCCACGCCCACGCGTACTACACATGGATGATGTACCGCTGCGCTGTGCTGCGCCATGCTTCCAGAGCCGCCACAGCACGCCTCTCATTCTCTTTGTCTCCCACTGGCGTCATGGCCCCAGCTGGACGCTCGCTAGTCGGCTCCGCTGCCACGCCATGCTCACTCCGTACCGCGTACAGCACACACAGCACACACAGCACACAACACACAGCAAACAGCCTCACGGTCGAGTGCAACCTCGAGTCCGTCGCCAAAGACGCGCGCGCCAAATGCAACACGCGCGCCATCTCCGGTGACACTGTGGCTAGCCGGGATCATGGCTGCTCTACAAGCTCTTAAGCAAAGCAATTATACCCCTCGGGGCATATATACAGCAAGCATCGACAGTCGCTGCCCGCACATTCGCTCTCTGCCATGACCAGAGAGCCCATTGCGCTGCCTTCTTCGGGCCATCTCAACCCAGTAGTTCTTCCTTGTACCCTTTGTGTTTCAACAAGTCGCATCGCGCCTTGCCGACTCCCAGAAGGACCGGCCTCAGCCCAACGCTTTTCACGCTGCCTACTCGCGCTGCTATGACCAGATGTTCTGCCACGCGCTCGCTTGCCCCGGATTGCTACCGAGCACCATGTGGCAGACGGTGTGACTCTTGCCCACATCATCGCCCCCGATCAGCACAGCGCAATCTTCGCACTCCCTCTGCTGCGCGCTAACTAGACAGCAGCAATTAGTCTGTCACACGCAGTTGTCGTCCTCAGTTGCACACATACATACACACACACATGTCCTTGCTGCACAACTCGGCTCGACCATGCCAGGCTAGCCTCCGGCCGCACACCGGCGTCACAGTGGCCCTCGATCCATCCGTCTTTCTGCTGTCTGCCGCTGCCTCATCCATTGCCATGACCCATCTCCACCTTTCATGCTACATGGTCGCGGCTGTCGAAACAGAAAAATTTGGCACGCGCACATGCTCCCATCAACGAGTCATCTCCTTCATGGCCCTGTTCCCTCTTTCTGTCTCGTCCCTTGCTTGGACCTCCAAAAAGCCAAGCTGATGTCGTTGCGTTACCATCAAGATCGAGCTCTTTCGGTTGCCAGTCATGCCGAGCATTCAAGCCCCTGGACCTGTTCTATTGACTGATAGCGCTTCGCTTGGCACCTCCCGTGCCTTGATTCGCCGCGCCAGGCACCCCTCCCCTTGCCTTGAAACCAATCTCCCAAGTCGGCCACTTTGTAGTAGCAATAGCAGTAGTAGTATGAACCAGGCCTTGTCCGGACTGTCCAAGTGCGTGCACATGATGTGGGTGATCTACATCACTGCAAGAGGTCCCTGGACGATCATGGAGATCCGGCTCGACCGCATCATTCCTCCTAGACTGGCACTAGCCGATCCTTATCCTCAAAGCCACACAACACGAAATCTGCACAAGACACACACACATATACGGCCGTCTTTTGCATCGGCCTCACCTCGGCCGCTCTTGACCGTCGTCCATTTGTCACTCATCGCGGAGGGGTCCGGCCCGCGGAGCTGTAGCTCATGACCCAAATGCGGGAGCCTCGTAAACGAAACCATACGTGAGAACCTGCATTTTGCAATTCTCTAGAGCCTCGCCTCCACCTCAACCGCAAGGCTGTTTTGGTCCATCTACCTCCCACTCCCTCACAGTCTTTTTTTTTCTTTTTTTCTTTTTTTTTTCAAAAACTCCCAGAGCCTTTTGCCAGTCAATCCAGGACACTGGCACAAGTTGTGTGTTCGCACAAAACAACCCCCAACACGCATAATTAGCAGCATTGGCCCATCGTTGCCTCTTGCAAACAACCAGCGAGAGCCTGTGGTTTCATGTGTAGCACCTCACGCCGTTGACCTCGATGTCCCGTTTCCTGTCTATCGGTGCATCAGCCTCAATACTATTGCGAAGATTCATTTTTGCTCCACAAACGGCGCCGCTGTTCCCTTCGCTCCCGGTTTCACGCACATCGGCAACTCCCTAAACTCTATTTCCCGTCCACAAGCTATTATGGACACAACAATGGACTGGCTGCCTTCCTAGCGCTTCAGTAGATTTGTCCAGAACTGCTATTGATTCTCCGGTAATAGCCACTGTGAACCCGCAAATTTCTCAGGGATTCATATCAGGGTCTGTGGCTTTCTCACCAGCACTGTAAGTGGTGTAGTTTCATGATACTTATCAACAGGTGCCGTGTCTACAAACTTTATGACTCATACAGAGTCTAGCAAAAGACCCTTTGCAAAGCGTGCGATCCACCGTAGAACCCCCAAGCTGGGGCTATCAGCTTGCAACAATCAGCCTTCTCTACTCTATGTTCCTATTCCTCGCTCAACGGTTTCACTAGCCGGCTCGTCAAGATATCTGCCTCGGCCTGCTGTGCTCCGCTAATTGCCACGTATGGCATGCGCCGGCACCAGCTCCGGAATGATCAGGTCACTGTTATTTCCTAAAGCCTTTTTTGTCAATAGAGGCGTGCAAACTGGCGCCATATTGCACCAGCTTGCGTTTCAGGTCGCCCACAGCTGTCGACCAGGCGCACCACCAACGGTCCACTTTACTCTTCTTCCTTTCAACCCAAGCTTGGGTTGGCAGTGTGATGCTGTACATGATGACGTGCGTTAGACATGACAATGGTGCAAACTTTCCTTCCCAGAGCAGAATCCACGAGCCCAATCAAGGGAATCGGACGTCCTTGTGAATGTGGCAACTTCCAGAAGCAGCAGACGACTGCCAGATCCGTTGAGGCGCAAAACAGCCCAATTGCGCACAACAATGGTCAGCAACTTGTTACATCGGTCGTTGCTTCATCACTGCACGGCCCGCTCGGGATGCAGGAGTAGGCCACATAGGCTCAGCGACAGTCTGATTTGGCCCAGTCGAGTCTGTCGCACATTGACTGCTATACTGAGACCATTCATCACACACTGCTTGTGCATCCGCACTGCGGACGTACCAATCTTGTTTCAAGAAGAAGCCTACCCCTTGGTATCTGCAAAGTGCGTCCCTGTGTCTAGACTCTGACGTATACAGACTCGCTCTACCCGGGCCCTCACTATGGCCAGTTTCACAACGATCATCAATAAACAAAGTCCAGCGCATTCGGCCCATGGTGGCACTTTGTTTCTCCATCGCCAACTACGACGCAGTTTTCGATCTAGATGCTTGAAGCAACGTCTAGTCAAGGCCAGCACACAAAAGTTAGTAATGGTAGATCGACAAACTCGACAATCAAAGCAGGAATAGGTCGATGACGATGCTGATGAGAGAAATTGGTCCGAGCAGTCGTGCTCCAAGCTTATTGCACATGCTGAGCGACAGGGCCTTCTGTATTGTCATTTAAGGAAGCATCTGCGAATGCGCACATACGCTCCCGATCTATCGGTACACACGGCTCAACAATCTGGCCCAGCGTTCCTGCCGCCAGATCGTCTTACTTCTTGAGAGTAATAGTAGAATCAAGCAAAGTTTCAACCATCTCGTACGTGGAATGCACAACCCAGCAGTGTTACGGTGCGGACCGCTATTCGCGACAAATAGTCCGGAAGGTGGTGTATGCTCTGGGCGAATTTTATGTTTCCTTTGCTTTGTAGACCCTTTGCATGATGAACGAGATTAGGCACGGCTGGAAATAAGCCTGGAGATAGTGTACAGAATGATGAGACGTTGGTTATGATAACGATGACACGCACATGGCTTCATCGACCATTGTCTTCATCCTACCCCCGTCTGTCTCTCATCGCCGATGAAGACTGGCCTTGGTTTTGGGTCTGCTTTTCCGCATGTCGAAAAACCGTTTACGCGAACCCGTATGAACCCGGGGGGTGTGTGCTTCTGACTGGTAGGTTACATCCAAGCAGTCTTCTGATAGAGGAACAACATTTTCCCCGAGAAAGAAGCAAAGACCAAGTGACCAAACCGACAGATACTACCTTGATGGCAAAAGCAAAGGGCCGAGATTCTTGCTCGGGTCTCTTGATTGTCTGCTTTGCATGGAATTCCCTGTCAGTTTAGGAGTCTGACTTCAGCTCTCCTAATCACACATGTCAATTTGAACATTAGCATTTCTCAAACTGCGCCTGTGAACAGACATTCTGTCTAGAAAAGGGGTGTGTGGCACGTAGTACTTTGAACCAAGACATCAATATAGCTGCTCTGGGTATATATATTCGATGTTTGTGTGCAACGCTCCATACATCAATCCATACTATGTACATGTGTAGTTCCCCGCTATGCCACAGCCCCTCCCCTCCCATAAGCACGTTACCATCGGCCCTCCCGACTCCCCTTGACGCCATGAGGAAAAGCCACCCAATCTCACAACGCCCATTCCCATTCACCCGAGCCGGCGATTCCTCCGCATCGCCTATAGCATATGCATCAAAAAAGGGTCCGAGGGCCGTATAACCATAGACATGCATCCCCTCCCTTGGCATCCCCTCCCTCATGCCCGACGACAACCGTTCGTTAGAATTGCTTAGTAGCTACTTTACACCAAGGAGCTTTGATGCAACCATTGATACAAGTAAGAGCGGCGAGGAATGAAATAAAGAGATAAAAAGAACGAAAAATATTGAACAGAGATGAAGAACAAAGACAAAATGATATAACGAAAAACAGATCCTTGTATATTGGGTTTCTATCTCCCTTTCCCTTCTTCTTCTTCTTCTCCTTCATTGTCGTTATCTCCTTCTCCACAGCCAACCAATCTCTCTCTCTCTCTCATCACAATTCCCCATTCACATCCTCGGCGCAAACACCGAAGAGCCCCCCTCCCTCTCTTCTTCCTCCCCCATCCATCCAAACAAAGCCACGCTCACACATCTTATGCAATCGTCTATCCCACCCCAAAAGCGGCATATCGTTCCCTTGATCTTAGGGCTGACATTGCCCTTCTCTGCCTTGTCTATTCTAGCCTAGGGTGTGCGGAGGGGGGAGGAAGAGGGGTATAAAAATCATGGCAAGCAAGGAAAATGCTTGTCTCGTATCAAGAGTTTTCTTTAGTTAGTTAGCTAGTTGCTCAAACCCCCCCGTTTTTTTTTCCTCCCCTCATAACCCCCAACCATGTACAAGTGTGTATAATCTGGGGGGAGAGGGAGCATGGGCGGGAAGGGACGGAAAGCTAGCGGCTTCCTCACTTCCTTTTACTTGGGATAAGACAAGAAAGATAAGAAAGAGACTGGGGGAAATTGGCGGGTTGGGTATGCCCTCGTTGCGTTTTCTTGTCGTGGCCTGGGGTAGGGCTTACGATGTGGCCTTTCCGATGTGGAGAGAGAAAGGGAGGAGGAAGGAAGGTCGGATAGGAAAGTGGAGGGAAGAGGCAGTATCCAATGGTTTGGTGGTTTTGCTCTGCTGTCTATCTATCGCTCTTGGATATCTCCCGGCGTCAAGGAAATGCGTCTGCGTGGATGCATGTGTGCGGCTTCTGGGATTGTTCCACCGTCTGACACAGCTTTGAGATGGATGGCTCATGGGCTGGTTTGATGTTACGGACGTATGTATGTGCATGCCGTCATAGACTTGTCTGCCATTTACAGTACTCTCTATGTACACTCACGTTGCGATATTCACTCTCTCTTCTTCTCTCAACACGTGTATAGTATGTACGCTCTCGCAAACACCAACGATTATATAAAAAAAAAGTATCTCGCCCATAGGGAACGCAAACATCCCTGGTTCCACTCTTTTCCCCCACCCCTTCACCCGCTTCCCCCTTCGTCCCAGGTCTCTCCTTTCTCTCGCAAACTAGCGAAGGGTGAAGGGCCCATCGATTCCCGGCCATCGCCCTACATACACATCCTCGCCCTCGCTTCCCTACCGACGATATACTTTTCGCGGTTGACCGGCATCACGAACCCTCGCGCGCGTGCGCCCCCTCCAAATCTCAACCTTACTTTGACTCACCTTTCCCTTCCCCCTTCCCTTTCGGCATGGCCATCCCCCCTTGTGAATTGGTTGGTCGGTTGGCTAGTTGGGGTGGTTCAGCGCCATTCCCCACTTCTCGCTCTCCTCCCCGCGCAGTCGCCGAGATAATACGGCCGTTAGATGCGGCGCGCGCGTCCCTACATACATGGTCGGAGGTTCCGACAAGGGCGAGGGGGGTTGCGCCGGCATCGAGCGGCCTGCCCGGGGGTTGGCCTGGTTAGGCGAGGCAGGATTGATACAAGGGTCTTGGTACACATTTACATGCGTGTGTGCCTTGTTGGGCGGAGAATGCCGTCGCGCGGGCGTCTATGATCTATAGATGTGTAGGCGTCTGATTGGGAGGTTTTGGGGGAAATGGGCAGCGGGGGGTTTGTTTGCGGTATGGATGTACAGGGGGCTTGGGTTGGGCCTGGGTTGGGTTGGGTTGGATGGGGGAGTTGTGGCATCTTTTTTTTTGGGTGGCCTTTTGAGGCTTTGCAGATTGATCATCGTACAGGGCTTGACAGAGAGTGGCTGTACACCGACGCGACATTCTCTTTTTTTTCTGTGCTTCATGGACAAATGTGGAGAGATGTTGGAGTAGACGCATGCATGCACACAGAGAGAAACAAAAGCGTGGGAAGGGAAGAAAGAGGGGGCAAGCGGCTCTTCGGCTCGCAACATGGACAATCTTGTCCCAGCCCTACCGGCAGTGTTTGAGAAAGAAAGACGTGCTTGGACCATCGATCGGTACTTCACCCCTTGAGCCTGTCTCTTCCATTCCTCTTTGGACGCGGATCCGCGCCATCCGCCCTCTTCTCGGTCTTGTCGGTCGTGCTCACGAGGCATCCTGGTAGCGTTCAGACACAAGACTACAAGATAGCAAAGAAGAGCTAACACTAGTAGCACGAAAAAAGCGGGGCGGCAAGTACATACACAGCGCGGGACGGTACCAGAAGACAGACGGAAAGGAGGCGGAAATGAGGTGAGACGAGATGTGAGATTGAGTCCATGCAAGCTGACCGTTTGTGCCGTGCTATCGGTGCATGAGTGCGTGCTCGTACGTGGGCACGCTCCGTCGACCGTGGTTGGATCTGTTGATGTTGATGCTCCCCTAGTTCCGTGCATCTATAGACTATATCTGTAAAGTCCATATGCATGGATGCGTGTGATGTGGGGCGCTTGATGATTCGGGCTGGGAAGTGAGCTCGGCACGGCATGGACTGGCTTACATAGGTACTAGGGTCGGAGGGGGTGTGGGACGCGCGCGTTTTGCTGACAGTGATGTGATTTGATGGGCTCCATTCCAGCGTACATACTACAGAGCGGCATATGAGACTTGTGTGGTCAGTGTCGGTTCGATGTCTGCCGTGAGTGCTTGGCGGTGCTTAATCTGGTCTGCTGTCCGTTGCTGGGTCGCTGGTGGTTACATGGAAGGGACTTGGTGCTTCTTTTCTTTAGCCAGTGGGTTGGCGGAGAGGCTTGTGATGTTGCCGGCTTACTGCCACATTTTTTCCTCGTATATCTTGGCTCTTTAGCCGTATATTCCACGGGTCTTGATTCCAAGAAAAAGCGGTGAGATTTGGTGGCAATGAGGAGGGTGTTGGTTTTCTGTTCCTCGATCTGAAGGGGATCTTGGGAGATGACAACGACCCAGTAACGACTTCTGCACTAGTACCCATAGCCATGCTTTTTGCGGCGGCGCAGAGCACAGGCAGACATACAATACGTGTATACTGTAAAGTATATCTTGCGCCCCGATGATATGTATATCATGATTGGAAATATGACGGCAGTTGCATTAATGTATTGTATGCCACCATCAACTCCGCGTCTATTCCCCGCATCTTTGTAGAGAAAGGTAGATGCAATCGCTAGCATAACACTGGGAAACTAGAAGAGAACCTCGAGTAGCGTACAAGATCATCTTGTTGTTCTACTAGTCATCTGTATTCGTAACAGAATTCTTCATGTTACAAGGAAATGTAAATATCTGAAAGACCATCCCCCTTGCAAGATTATGTCTCTTTCTAGTGCCACAAACGCTCCTGTGTATCATTTTACCCTACAGTCAGATTCATCCTTCCTTCAAACAAGAAAAAGAAGAGAGTATCAGGAAATGTAAGTTTTAAGTGAGATGTTTCTGATGCAAGCCAGAATGTACCTCCTTATATTGATATTTAAGAAAGATCCATCCTAAAGGCATGTACTTCTTCCATCAAGATTCCACTACATTCTCTTTGGCGCTTTTGCTGTCGGCTTTGGCCCCTTCAGCACTTGTGCTTTCGAATCCCTCCTGTCCACTCTTCCACTCCTTGTATTCGTCGCTAACAATCTTGCCTGTACCGTCCCCCACCCTCCTCACTTCGACGACGCCGCTATTCTTCCGCAATTTGATGCTATACACACCCTCGTCTTGTACTACTTCCTTCAGCCAACCCAGAAACTGAGTCGCGAAATTTATGCAAACATTGCCGTCCCAGCAGCCAGTGCCTCGCCGCACCATGCCCGGTATGTCGTGGGTGTTGAAGGTTTGCAAGCCTCTCAATATGCCGCTTTTGCTTCTGAATCCGACAGCAATCTTCGGGACACCGAGAAGAAATGACTGGGCCCAGAACTTGAGGAGCTTGCGTTCGAACTTGAGAATGTCGCGGTGTTGTTGGAGGTGTGGGGGAGGCAGTTCCTCGCTTGTTTTTAGCTCAACCCATTGGATGGGCTGTTCCGGATCTGCGGGTTTGGGGGCGAGAAGGCCGTCGACTTCGCCACCCAGGACAAGGCCGTGGGGGCCAAACGAGGTATGTACAATGGAACAGTGTTGAGCGTGGTTGGACACCACGCCCCGCTGATGTTTTTCAATCTCTGCCCGTGACGTCTCCGAGGGAAGAGTCGGTATCAGGGCAAGCTTCTCGAATTTGTAGCCCCAGTATGTCATCATTTCTCGCGATTGCTGGTCGGGATGCTGGCGACGGGGTGGTGGTCGGTGGGCTTCTGCTGCGCGCTCAGCTGCTCTTGAGGGAAAGTCCTCCTCGAGATAGATTGTACCGTTATATAAGGTCGCAAACATGCCAAACTCGGCGAAGTTGTCAAAGGGTGCCGTCATGATCTGATGGCCGTTAGAATTGTCCTCATGCCGTCTCCTCAGCGGTCGTAAGGTCGGGAAGCTGGGTTTGCTTACTTTGCCTATTCTCAAACCAACTTGTATCAACATACCTTGGTCATCATGCCACGCCAGGTCATGAAGTCTGCCTTTGCATGTTCTTTGGCTGGCTTGGTGTCCATGAGCGCCCTCAACAAACTATCCAAATGCGGGTCTTCCTTGTCTTCATAGTGTTTGAATGTGTCGAAGCCCTCTTTGAGATCGGCACCCATGGGGGGTGGGACATAGTAGTTGATTCCCGACTCATCGTGCTGGTAGACATGGTCGTCGTCGTAGGAGAAGTGGGCGATCTCGCGGGGCCGCTTTATGGTGGCTGACGCGCCGCGGAACCGATTGAGCGGCTGTATCGAGAATCTGTGAACTGGAGTATCTGCTGGAGGAGCATAGCTATGAGTCGGAGGTGCTTGTATACATTCAGGTGTAGCAGCAGCCGAAGCTGTTGTTGCTGCTGTTGCTGTTGCTTGCGGAGGCGCGCGAGTCCTGGGCCGTTTGCGGGGAGGCGATCTGTTCTGTGAATCCTCGGTAGGAGTCGGTGGCCTTGCAGGGAGGCTGGATGACGTGTTTTCAGGTGCAGGTCCCGGCATTGCGTCGTCGTGTCATTAGAAGTGTGGTGGAGCCAGCCACGCTGCAGAAGTACATCCTGGCTCCCATCACCCCACGAAAGGGTGGGTTGTACCTGACTAGCTACGGCGCGCCATCCATACCACCTTTTTCAACGCGACATCACCTCTCAACTCGACCTATTAGTCTTGTCACAACCCAGCCCGTCACTGCGCCGCTCCCATTGCCTGGAACCTGGCAAGAATGGACAACCGCGCCATACGTCTCCCTCCTAACGCCCGGCGCAATCTCTTCGCTGCCCAGACCGCGCAACAGCAACATCAACAACAACAACCCACTTCACGACGCCAAAACCAAAATGCCCCTGCAGTCCGCCCCGACAGCCGAGAGATCCAGCCAGATATCTTCACACAGCCCGTCGAGGATGAGCTAGTGGAAAAGGACGTCCAAGGGGACTACATTGTACATGCGCCAATGCCAGTATACAAGAACATGGGCACAGTTGGCCTGGGGCCCGAGGGTGACGAGGAAGCTGGTGAGACTTGGCGGCATTTTGGAAAACAGGAGGTGAGCTGACTGCTGGTAGAGCACGAGAACGAGCTGATCGAAATGTACGGCAAGCCAAATGGGCACTGGGCAGCGGCGGGGATTGAAGACGAAATCAGAATTGCACTGAAGAATAGTTTGAGGAAGAAAGTGGCAAGCTTGGAAGAGGACAAGTGGATGTTCCAGGGGGACAGCGAGGGCAAGAAGTGACCTATGCGTGGCGATGTGTGCACGGCATTGAAAGGAGTTTGTCTTTTGATACCCTTGGTACGGCGTTTGGGATTTTGACGACATGGGTTGGGTTGGGTCAAGACGGTGGCAGGTAAGGTTTGACATTTGGTGCTATGCTTGAGCATAGACTTTCTCATGCCAAGCAGACATTGTCTTAGAGAACTCGACAGAACTCGAAGCCTGCTTGTATACATGTCTAGGCCTTTGGAAATCGGTTTCCCCAATGGAAAAGTGCTCGGGTCGTGGGTCCAAATCTCATTACTTGCAAGCCCTGCCTCAACGGCACTCTCTAGCTAACATTCTTCACACATCCGAAGTTCTGCTTCCAGGCGACCTCAGACAGAGCCCACTTACCCTTCCAGAGTCACTGTAGTCTTCAGTGCGCCTCTTCCATCTCTCTCGTCCCAGATATCCCTTTCACCTTTCTCAGACCGAGGCCTTGCGCACGTGGCTACCGCTCCGGTGAGGCTGCATGGAGCTACAAGGTGAGGAGTGCGGCACCACGAGGGGAACAGGTGGTTGGGAGTGCAACTCCAAGCCTGGGCCCTATGTTACAACCGCGATGCAAAGCCATCTCTACAACAAATACGTCTGCACGCGTGAGTGAAATTGCCCAAACCCATTGCCTCCTCCTCAAAGAGCTACCTATGACTTCAAACGGGTCGTCATGCGATCGTGGTGGTGAGGCATCTCGTTGTATCAACGCTGCCAAGACATGCACGCTCTGCTTCAAACCACTTCACAAGCTGCTCCTCACTGCTCCTCACTGCTTCGAACTACATCCTCACCTCAGCACTCACCAACTGTGCAGTTGCAGGTCAGCTGATTGCTGGGGCTTCGGCGCCCGAGCCTGAGGATATAAACCATCCCTCCCCTCGCTCCTTCCTTCTACCTCCCCACCCCGCTCCCACTCGCTTTTCTGCCTCTTGCTTGGGCTTTGCCAAACACAAGGATTTGTCTTTTCCACATCTCTTCGAATTGCACATCATCTTGTACACCTTGTGTCGCATCTGGCAACATGTCTCATCCCTCTCCTCAGTCCTCCACAGCCCATGGGCCCTCATCAAGCCCCTATACCGCCACGGATCCCACTCTCTACTCGCCTGATGCGGACCGTAAGACTCACCTTGGCCACCGTCGCCAGATCACGGCCATTGCTGCGGGCAAGCAACCAGTCAAGAATGCCAACGACAAGCCGGCAAACGCCAAGAGTATCCTCCCTGCTCCTGCCGTCTCCATTAACGGTGCTTTCGTAAACGAGCTGTCTGAAGACGACAATGGCTACGTTTCTCGATATCAGTTCATCACTCAGCTTCCTGATGGTACCAATGCTGGCCTTGACTCCGAGCATGAGCTCTTCAGCGTCCAGCACCAGATGAAGCTTGTGACTAACTTCCCCCTCTGGTACCGTGTGCTCTGTTGACCTCCTCTAGTATGCTTGTTTCCTCAATGCCGTGCCTTTCTACGCTCGTGGAGTCTACATCCGCTACGATGATCTCCGCGACGCTGCCGAGGGCAAGGACATCCTTGAGCAACACGAGTTTACTGTCGACTACACCACACCCTATGAGTTTGCCAAAGCCAAGGCACAGGATACTGCTAGTCTCAAGGAATTCGAGGGCCAGATCAAACTCGCCATCATGGTCGATCCCAACCCTGACCAGGCCGTTTGGGAGTTCTCGTCTGACGACTTGGCTGTAGTCTCCAACGTCGTCAAGATCACTGCACAAGCCTTTGGCATGGTTCGAAACGTCACTCATGTCGACTCCATTGACGACAAGATGCTCCTTGTGTTCCGTGTCGAGTTCTATTCTATCGATGCCGCCGTCCGAGCCGTCCAGTCGCTACGCATCGACCCGGTCTGGGGTGTCAACGGCGATGTACGCTCCTTCCTCATGCACTTCCTGTCGAAATCTGCTCACCTCTTTACAGAAATCGTTCCAGTGGTGTACGTTCGAGCCTGCGCTCTGGTCAGAAGAGCATGCTGCGACCTCGCCGACTCGCCCCAAGCCTCGCACCGATGCCCACGGTCGCATCTACGGCTATCGCTTCGCCCCCAACTATCAGATCCCCGATCAGTACATGGACCGTCGTTCCCATTACCACCATCATCCTCACGATCAGCACAACCGTGTCCGTCGTGAGCGTATCCTCGACGGCAGCGATGTTCGCACTACGGTGATGCTCCGCAACATTCCCAACAAGCTCGACTGGGTGCGTGTCCTGCTGCATCACTGCTTGATAACCAACTGACCACTTGAACAGATGGCCCTCAAGAACATTCTCGATGATGTCTGCTTTGGCACTTATGACTTCATGTACCTTCGCATCGACTTCAAGTCTGGCTGCAACGTTGGCTACGCCTTCATCAACTTCACAGACGCCAATGGCATGTTGTCGCTTATCGATCGCATCGAGCGTCGACTCTGGCCCGGCTTCAACTCTGAGAAGACTGCCGAAGTCTCATACGCTACTATTCAAGGCCGCGAAGCACTTGTTCAGAAGTTCCGCAACTCATCTGTCATGCAAGAGACTCCTTATTGTCGCCCTCGTCTGATCTTCACCCTCACCGACGCCGAGATGATGGGTCAGCTGCGCACCGCCGGCACCGAACAAGGCTTCCCTCGCCCCGACAACCTTTCCAAACTTCAGCGTTCCATGGACAGCGCTCGTAGCATTGGCCTCTACCCACCCAACGGATACTCGTCTCTCACTGAGCACCGCAACCGCGCCAGCGTATACGATCGTGGTGGTCCACGCGACATGATGCAGGCAGCCATGCATTTTGCTCACCAGCGTGCCACTCCTGTTCAGTTTTCCGGCTTGAGCGAGGCTAAGAAGAAGGACATCGAGACTTGGTACTTGTGCACCTATGGTGGTGGTCACTGCGGCCGTATCCCCTTCGAGTGCATTCCCATGACCCACGTTACCCAGTACTTCAACGAAAACCCTGCTCCTACGCCAGTGCCCGGTGTCATCGGTGCGCCAGTCAGCAGCCCTTTCTCCAACGCCGTCGCTTCTACCAAACCTGATGGTACTCCGAATCGTCCTTCTGCCATGGCCCGTGGTCCACTCCGTCCCTTCGCAGCTCGCAGCTGTGCTGATTCCAACGTCAACCCCTTCTTGTAGACCCCAGCATGCTGGATGCCTATTTTCATGTCAAGGAAAGTGTTGAAAACTCTATCGCCCTTCAAATGTGCGTGGCAAGTACTCGAGTTGTTGTATGTTCCGACCTGTTTCAAGATGTTTGTGAGATCAGGACTTTACCAGATGGGTTTCGAGGGCAGCACTGAACACACTGTCGACTCTATGTCTTCTGGGGCGATTTCGGCACAATCTGGATTAATGATGTGGATGGTTGCAGGTTGATGTGATCTCTAACCAGATGATAGACTCTACTGATGGGTCTTTGAGGTTCCCAACTACGAGACAGATTTCTCAATGTCCTATATAAGATCATGTCAATGGATCTCAGAATGGATTGACGCTCCAGTCCCAACAGGCATGGTGAATCTGTGATCATGTCTTGATATATGTGCACACAGCAAGGGCCTCCACTGCGGGTATTTCAGTTCCTTTTATATAGTTATAGCTCAATATGATGCACAGTTTGCTTGCTCTTTAGATGAGCGACTGACGAATAGCGGCTGGTAGTGCTTTTGAGCATGTCCGCGGCGAAGCCAAGATACCACGGAGACGGGTAAGTGTGGCGTCTTTGGCTTTGCTGGATTGTTTGTAGCGTCGACCCGATAGTTTGGACGCTGGGCATCAGGTACACGGATTGAAAACGTCTATCACCGCATCACTTGTTGTTCTTCGACACAATTCTACACCGATACAGCAGACGGTTCTTTTACGTATAGGGTGTTGTAAGACCGACTGTGCGTCCGTATTTCGCCTAGCCATGCTAACTCGCAGACAGACTGGTTGCACCACGCTCAACAAGGCCCTCGCCACTCGCATTCCCCACAGTGAAATCAAACGACGGTGTCCATAGCGCTTGAGTCCGCGTCGACGGAGATGGCCGCAGGAATTGCGTGACATCACGTCCAAAGACGGGGATCTTGACCGAGAATCACAAAAAGGCTCGCCGACATATTCTCAGACGCCGGGAGTAAATGCACCTTGCATTCTGCTGCACTAATCGTGCGACACATATGCACACTTCGGCAATGGCTCCCACAGCCGCAAGCGACGACAGTTCACAAGGCAAGGTCATCGTTTATCATCATGTGGACACCAGCGGCACAGAAATCGTATGACGCAGTGTATAGTAGCGGCCTAAACGCAAGCCCCATCCTAGCTGCATGAACCGCGTCCCATTTTGGTCCCCCCTCCTCTTCAGCCCAACCAGCCCAGGTCCCCTAAGGGCGTGCGAACTTCCAAGAAACACCCCCCACTACTGCACGCCATGGCGCTCCAAGAAACCCCCGCAACGCCCGCATCCGCCCTTCCTCCACCCATACCCCCTGCAATCCTACATCCATACCCTTAAAACCCATGGCGTGACGCACGAGACGGCGAGACGGCGAGACAAGCCCTAGTTCCCTGCGAACGTCCGCGCGCGCTCGCACGCTCGCGTCCGCAAAACAAGGACAAAGAAACGGGAAAGGGAAAGAATAGCCAGCAATGTCCCTGTTTGTTCTGGTGGTTTTTTACCAGCATTATACGACCCTTATGCAACTTGTGTGTCTCTCTCTTCCCCCAGCCCTAGCCCTAACCCTAGCCGCATTTCAAACACTCACTCGCACACACACACGCATTACCCCAACACCTCCAAACAAGGTCTTTCCCTTGTTTTCTTCTTCCCTGCGAATTCAAAATGCAAGTCCCTGTAAGCGAACAAGCATCGGGCCTTTGCGTCAGCGCGGGTTCGCGGGAGAAACACAAAAGAGAGTTGTCGGGGACTAGCTAGCTCATGTATGTCATCTATGTCATGTACAAGGAGTTTCCCTTCTTATCAATTCTGTGTTTCTTGTTTGAACCCCCCCCCCCCCGTTTCCTGTTTTTTTTTTTGTTCCTTCCTTCGCTTGCGGGACAAAGTAGAGGGTCACTTATCCAGGGGGGACAAGGGAATCCCATTAGCCTCATTAGGAGAACCCGTTCACTTTGTAACCAGCTTACCCCAGTTCTTTTTTCTTCTCTATGTCTGTCTCTCTCTTTCTTGTTTGCGTTCAGCCCGCCACACGCACGACGGGTGTCAAGCCACGGGAGGGGGACCCGGGGCTGAGGGAAGAAAAACGATAAGCCATGCGCCCCGAGTGGGTGGTGGGAGGCCCTTTTTTTAGTGTCTACGCGGTCTTGTTTGCCGGGCGTACTACAACGTACCACTTATCCCGCCTTGTTTTTTTCTTCTCGCGTAGAGTTGCTAGTGGGGGGAAAGATGGGTTGCGGCATAAAAAGAGGCGTCTCTGGTGCGGCTCGAGCGCTGGCGTCCGGCCTAAAAGTCATGTTCAGCCCCGAGAGGCGTTTCTCACGTGGGTTTTTGGTCTAGATGGGTCTGGAGTGAGGCTTTTGTGTCCCTTGGCCCGTCATTATATCCGTGGGTATTGTGGCTGAGAGGCTGTTAGCTTTGTTTGGTGATGATTGCCTTTTTTGAGGTACTGGTTTATGCACGCGATGGGAATGCGAATGCGGA
Source organism: Curvularia eragrostidis (assembly GCA_020744315.1). Taxonomy (NCBI): domain Eukaryota; kingdom Fungi; phylum Ascomycota; class Dothideomycetes; order Pleosporales; family Pleosporaceae; genus Curvularia; species Curvularia eragrostidis. Next base: position 85,669 of record JAIRCK010000049.1, on the reverse strand, counting down.
TAGTTGTAGCTAGGCGAAGTGGAAGAATGGTCGGGCTAGAGCGGCTGGATAGTGGTCGTCGTTAATGTATCTCTATGCGTCTAGTTTCTACTCTTTTAGGGACGAAGAATTTGTGTTTTTTCTTGTGGCTCTTGGAAACCTGAATGAAACACCAGAAGAGTTTCGTGCAAGTCATCTTGCTGAGAACGTCCACTTGTGAATTTTGACTGCTTTGTTTTGTCCAGACGGTATATTAAATCATAGACAAGCCAGACAGTTCTTGAAAGCCGCGCATCTCACGGCCTGGCACGTGTATAGTTGGCAGACGAGACATGTCTATCACCGCAACTTCATGACTACCTCCCTTCTATGGAGAGCACAAATCGAAGATATCCAAGTCCCCCTTACTTGTCTTTATCTAGATCAAACCGTCGATGAGACAATAATCAAGTCCATACAAGCATCAGACCCAACATGGGCAACACAAGGTGAATACAGGAATCTGACCATGAGCCCGGGTCGTCACTTCTAGAGCATACTGGCTCAATACGCGTAGCCATGCTCTGCTTCAAAAGTAGTGGAGGATGTTGATACCTGAAAGCAAAAACGGTGGTTCTTGATGCAATTCATTTCATTCTATTCTCATGACAACTATAAAAAATCTCAACATGCCAAGACTAAGAACTCGCCGTGGCCCTCAGCGTCTTTTGTATACAAGCACAAAGCTCGGGTATCCTAAACGGCTTGCTGATTACATTGTCCATACCTGCTTTCAGCGCTACCTCAACCTGCTCACTTCGCACGTTCGCCGTCACCGCTATGACGGGTATGTGGGCCTTTACGACGCCCTCGCGCTGCAGTTCGCGAATGGTGCGTACACAGGTCAGACCGTCCATGACGGGCATCTCCCAGTCCATAAGGATGAGCGTAAGGGGCTTGCCAGAGCCATTAGTGATGCAGTAATTCGTCGTACGAAGGTGTTCAAGAGCTTCTTCGCCGTGATTCGCAACTGCGACTTGCATGCCTGCGTTGCGCAGCTGTTTAGCCAACACGCGTTGGTTAACAAGATTGTCTTCAACAATCAAAACGTGAAGGTCTTTGTTGGGTATGTCGTTTACGACGACCTTGGCCTCGCGAGATGGGGAATTCTCGCTAGCTTCATTGCGGGTCCGACTGGCTAGCAATGTTTCTTGTGCGCGTATGCTCACACTGACTGCGGCGTCGCTTTCGTTTCGGTTGCAGTTGGGGCGTAGAACGCTCTTACGGCTCTTCACGTAGAAAGAAAATGTGCTCCCAACGCCTGGTTTGGAGGCAAAGCCAATGGCGCCGCCGTGCATCTTAGATAGGCGCCGAGAAATGAAAAGACCAAGGCCAGAGCCACCTAAAAATTCTTAGCTGGAACCAGGAAAATATGAACGGTAAGCTTACCGTAATCTATATGTGTTCGTGGTGATGCCTGGGAGAAGCGGGCGAAGAGAAGTTGGTGTTCTTCGTCACTCAGCCCGCGGCCAGTATCTTGGACAGAAAATATAATGTAGACCTTCTCACGTCAGGAAAAATTCGGCTCATGCCATGACAACATACTATGTCACCCTTATCCCAATCTGCTTGCAGTGTCTCTGCTTCTGAACTTTCTGACGTACGCGAAAATGGCACGTTGCCACTGACACTATGTGTCGGACGCTCGTGAGTTATACCTAGACTGACACATACTTTTCGTATTTGCTCCAGTCGTGTAAACTTGATGGCATTCGTAATGAGGTTCTTTGTAGTCAGCTCCTGTGAGTTCGATATGCAGCGACAACTTACGATGAGTATCTGCAAAACTCGCGTTGGATCAAGCGATACAAGCAGGATGTTGCTTGCCTTGCAGGAGTCTTCGAGCAGGAACTGCAAGTCTATGCCGGCCGACTTCGCCTCACCCTCAAACATTTTGACTGCATCTCTAGCGATCGATTGGAGTTGCACGTCTACTGGTGTCATTACGAACAAGCCTGAATCAAGCTTGGATATGGTAAGAACATCTGCAAGAGTCAGTCACATTGGCCAAAATAATTATGATGCCTTAAGAAATGCGCTATACCGTCAACGATAGTTTTCATGTGCTTGGAGCATTGGACAATTGTTTCAGCAGCGTCAATTGTGGTTTCCAGGATGCTACGATAGTCTTTTTGATAATCTTTCGACTCGTCGAAAGACCTGTGGGTTGAGATGATACTCTGTACGCTACGATCAGTATAGTTGTTCGCTTCAAGTAACAACAATACGTACGTCGGCGCACTGAACGATCGCCGAGAGAGGGTTGCGCATCTCATGGCTTGGCCGAGTTAGAGACTGAAATCACAATAAATCCATACATTTGAACTTACGATGTCGTGTCAATGAAGTTCTCTAAGCTTCTGCAAACACTGTTAGAACAAAAAACCATTCAGTGATGATAAAATTACCGCTTAGACTCTCGAGCCCTCTCTGCCTGAGTGGCTTGAAGCTTCTCGCTCCACTTCTGTTGGCTTGTACTTGTAAGCGTCCTTGTAGAGAATATGCATAGGGTTCAATACCTGATATCAGTGCAACAACCGATTATCTCAATTACCTCGCCATCGTCGTTAAGCTCGGGAAATATCGAAGTCAGTACCCACATAGGCTGTTCTTCGGGCATTGTATCGTCTAGGCTCTGGCTTGGTGCATTCCACGTCTTCTTAAGACGCAGCTCGAAAGACCTACTTTGCATTAGCCTAGTCTCGCTCCAGAGAACAGGCATCCTACTGATGTTCCGTCGTCTCTATGAGGTGCCTGAACTTAGTCTGTCCCATCTCGATGAACTCGTCGTCTATTATCTCGGCCCACGCACCAGCGAGGTCAACATCACGGTTTTTCGGGCTTAGCATCTCATACCAAGCATCGTTCCTGTAAGAGTAAACTCCATCCATATCGATAAGAAAGATGCCTATGTCGGCGCGCTCTGCAAAACGCCTGAATTTGGTCAAGTTACGCTCCGACTCTTGCTGAGACAGCGTCAGTTGCTGTCTCAGTTGATGCTTCATCGCTTCGGCCGTGGCTATCGTTTGTTCCCGACGCCCAATGTCCTCTTCATGGAGTAGGATGGATGTAAGCGATGTAGAAAGCAAACGACTGGCAACCAGGATGAACTGGTAATAGGTATCGTTGAAAGGTCTTCGTGGATTCAACCCGATGACCAAAAAGCCAAGGATATTATCTCGTGAAGATGTTGGATTCAGGGGACAAATAGCCGCCGCCCTACAAGGATCCCCAAAGCCCTGCCATTCAACACCATGAACTAGTTCTGCGGCAACTGGATCCTGGTCAAAGTGTACGACGATTGGTTTTCGAGCTGTTAGGGCCTGCCGAAAATAGGGCGTGAATCCGTGATCTTGCTGGCAGTCCAGTTGTTCCGGACCGGCTGGTGATCCCTTGGGTAGTCCGAAGGAGCCCCGGAGTTTGCAATGCTGTTGGTTTGCATCAGAAAATCGAGTCCTACCCGATTGAGAATCGCTAATATCAGCATCAGCTGAATAAAGAAGAAAGAAAGGTATGTCTTTGTCGTTCCGCGATAAGACTTCAGTGGCAACATCCCAATAAGTATCAGAGTTTCGTGCTCTTGGAATCTCTTCACTCAACTCAAGCAGCGTGCGCGAGCGTCTTTGCGCAATCACCTCTTCAGTCTATGCGGATATCAGTAAGGCTGTGGGAAAATAGAAAGCATGGCCATGTCCATTCGCTTTGGTATCAAGATCGGTATTGTACAGAACATGACCTGTGAATTCCGGTTTTGTGAACTCGCAAAGATGGTCTTGGATGAACCCATGAACAAACATCTTCTTCAGGATTTCTGGAGCGGCCAGAAACGGCACGAACCTTTCAAGACATAAAATGATGGGAGGAACAACGTACTGTTTCCACCAGAGGTTCATAATGGCCAATGGTAGCTCCTTCGGCGTCCAGTATTGGGATGAATTTTAACGAGAAGTAAGTCTCCTCCATAAATCCGTTGCGTACCATATGAATGACGGTGTTAGTTTTCTGGACTGTCTCTCCTGCCAGGTTCTTCTCAATGATGGATTCAAAGTATTCGGGCCAAACCGGAGCAAGAGCAATGCGAGCACTGACTCCCATGCATGGATGAAATCCGCCTAGAAGCTCAATCTCGGCTTCATTGTATATCATGACAAGATCAGGGCCATAGAAGACTACAGCTGGCTGTGGATCAGACATAACGAGATTGCAAACGCTGCGCAGTTGTGACGACCAGGAATGCATTGGGCCCAGAGGGGTAGATGCCCAATCGATACTGCGAGCCCATAACACATGACTAGACAGTTGTTCTGGAGGGATGTCGTCTGTCCAGTCGAAGTTAGGTGTCTCTGTGCTTGGGGATTTCTTGGTGAGTGTCTTCGTCTTAGGAGCAGTAGCACAGGTACCACTAATGACTCTCCAACGGCTAGAGACATGAACCTTCGTCCAGTTGAATCCATGATACAGAAAAGATTCATCTGACGGATCCTGTTTTGAGAACCAGCTTTGGAATTCTGTAAATGGCGCATAATCTTTCTGATCAGTATCCTGGACAATTCCTTCGCGGCCTAGCTGTTGCAACAAGCCGCCAGGATTGGCATGTGCCATGGCTGGATTCCAATAATCCAACACGTATTTAGTTCGGCAGTCGATGCTATCTGGCGTCGCATCGACCACAAAGGTAGGCCGGGGGTCTTGATGCAAAAGTTCCAGCATGCCTACGCGATGTAGCGGGGATTCGTCATTTTTGGGCGGTTTCAGTGGTACCGGGTCGCGTGCAGGCGAAGCCATGGTGTGCATCTCACTGTCAACGCTGCATGGGACTTGTCTTTCTCGTATTGTGCGGGTGCTTTCCCGATCAGGATAACGGGCCAAATGTCGCTGGTCTTGAGGGCATGCGGGTTACCCGTTGCTGTAGCTAAGAGCGTTTGACAGCAAAGTGCAGTTTCTCCAAGCGCCTGGCCTACCCATGTGGGTCTTCTCCTTAACGCTTGTTGCTCCTAGCGCATATCCTGCGGGGGATGATCGCTGATCCAGAACACGCTCCAAGTCATCGATACCACCCGCCATACACAAGCGACACACGCTGTCAAACCATGAAATGATTACAGTAGTAAAGGTAAGAAATGCTCTACCCACGCAGGGCAGCCGTCTAAAGGTAACAGATGGCGACATCGATGACGTCACTGGTTCTTCACACATGTGAATGAAGACCGCCTCGACCATCCCAACGACATTGTCGCAATCCGCTAAACATTTGTTATCAGTGTCATATAACACCCAGTCTTCTATTCATTCAACCAGGTCACTGCCTAGAGACAACATCTTAGTTACCGATCAGTCTGCGCGACCCTGCAATGATCAGCGAGCACAGCCAATAGCAGTTTATAGACGAACATCACGGCTGTAACTTGCATCAAGCCACACCACAATCGCGCGTCTATTACTCCCAGAATCAGGACCAGAGTATTACCTGGAGTTTTGGGTTAAACGCCTATAGCCTAAGACGCGTGTCCATCGGTTCCGACTTGGCTATCCCCACCCAATCCACTTCTCCCTACGCGACGTTGAATCAACACTAAGAAGTTTCCCAACACTATACAATGCATAGCAATTAGCAATCAGACTACCAGTCACAATGAGAGTAGTTTCACTGTAGCCTATATCGTAAGGCTCGAAACACCAAGTGAACTATTTGTTACTCTTTCTGGGCATTGTCTACCTCTATAGCGATGAGGTAAACATTCAGGGATACTTTGTAGTTACGGACCGGGGAAGGGATCGTACGACTGACAGTTGTGGTTAACAGTAGTGCAAATTTACGCTACACAGACAGGTGAATTATTGATACATCTCCCAATGAATACGTCAAATTCTTGGTTGAGAGGTGCAGCATGCCGACCCAGAAGTTTACATCAACAATGATATTGTGACCCGGACCTCCAGTGCCAGTGAGTGTAGCCAGCAGCATGGTAACCAACAAAAACACTCGAATTAGCATGCGCATTTCCTTTTTGCCTGTGTTTGAGGCTCGTGGATTTTCTAATGCTTGCCGGGGTTTCGCAGAATCGCTGCCACAAACGATGACTCACATGATCATGTACCAGAAACTTGTGCATGGCCAGCAAAAGCGGTTCTTGGGCACAATGTGGCGCAGAGAAGCGAATCTTTGGGACTTCCAGAACAACTCCGATTCCAAACATGTGGACGCAGTGCCTGGGGCTACCGCGATGCAGCCAGGATTCAGATGCGCAGCTAAGGTCGGAGACGGACGTGGCGCAGAAAACAATAGGCCTTCGAAACAAACACCTAGCATTAGCAGAACAGAAGACGGGTCGTCGGGAGCTTGGCGGCCAATGAGACCGACCCGTTGCCATCTTGCTAGTTTGATTTAACTTGGCACCGGACGCAGCGATGGAATGAAGGATTCGTCCCTCTCCTACTGCACCTTCTCTCTTCCGTTTCCATGATCTTCCCTAAGAATTGAAGTCACCTATCGCAATCTTACCAGTTTTGAATTTGATGAAAGTCTTGAAAACTGGCTGTTTCGTCACTGGTTTGAGGAGGTCTGACAGTACACAGCAACAAGCAGCCAAAGAGCAATCTCCGCCTCGGTGCATACTATGTACAATCGCTAATCACCATGAAACGCGCTCCTATGAGCAGGGAGCGTTTCATCAAATCCTTTCCATATTCGATCCACCCACGCTATACCCAGATAAGCCCGTCATCGATCCCACCCTCGCTTGTTCCAGTTTAGCGCTACCAACTCGAACGTTTCATACCGGCGTTTGCACCACCAAACGGCTGTCATGTCATCGGTTGCCCTGTCAAAGCCGTTCATGCGAGCAGCTAAAGCGCGCGCGATACTGCATGTAGCCAGGTTGCCGCTTTTGATATTATCCTGTGGTTCAATTTGCACGACCGAGATGCCGGGTCAAGCTTTGACATAAGCTTCAACTGAGTCGAGGCCTATTATATGTACGCTTAGGTAGCTCTTCTCTGTTCCATTTTTTCCATTGCTCACTAAGGTCATTCATTCATTCGTTCACTCATTCGTTCGTTCGTTCCGTCTTAGAATTTACGTTCTCTCCACACTTACTTACAGCTGGTCTCTGTTTACTTTTCGATCAAACAACACTCAAGATGTTCGGAAAGGCTTCTCTCATGAGCGCTCTGCTCAGCGCTGTCTCAGCTGGTAAGCCCGACAGCTGAAGAATCTATAATTTCATACTAATTCAGGGTTACTAGAAATTCTCTGGGATGGTCGCTTCAACGACATGACCTCCAGCGCCGACTTGTCAAAGTGGTCCTTTGCCAACCCCGTCGGCTCCTACCAATACTACATCCACGGCTCCGGCCCAGTGACCGACTACGTCAACCTCGATGCATCGTTCAAGAACCCTGCCGACAAGGCTTCCAAGCAAGGTGCTAAGATCACTATTGATGAGACGTCCAAGTGGAACGGCCAGACCATGCTGCGTACTGAGCTCATCCCCCAAACCACGGCAGCTATCAACAAGGGAAAACTGTACTACCACTTCTCCGTCAAGACGTCCTCTACGAATAAGCCCACGGCAACCAACGAGCACCAAATCGCCTTCTTTGAGTCGCACTTTACCGAGCTCAAGTACGGCTCCTCGGGATCCGCAAACACCAACCTGCAGTGGCACGTCGGCGGCGTGTCGAAGTGGGACGTTGAGCTCAAGGCTGACGAGTGGCACAACGTCGCCTACGAAATCGACTTCTCTGCCGGCTCCGTTTCCTTCTGGCACTCTACTGGCAGCGATGAGCTGAAGAAGACTGCTGGTCCCTTCACCGCCAGCACACAGTCCAACGGTGCCGACTTCCACGTGGGCGTCTTGAGACTGCCAGGCTCCAATGACGCTGCTGGTGCCGAGGACTGGTTCTTCAGCGGTGTCTACATCGAGGACGGACAGCTGACGACCAAGATTGGCGATGGATCTGCGTCATCCAACGCACCTGCGGAACAGCCTGCCTCTTCTTCTTCTTCCAAGCCTTCGTCTGCTACTCCTACCCCAACCTCTGCTCCTGTCAAGTCAAGCGCCCCTGCTGTTGTACAGACTCCAGTAGCTTCGTCCTCTGCTCCTGTCTCTTCCGCCAAGGCCACCCCAACTTCTCTCGTCACCTCCGTTAAGGCCCCCGTGTCTTCCTCCACCGTCGCTAGCACTCCCACCTCAGCTCCTGCATCTGGCTCTGGCTCTGGCTCTGATGCCGTTCTCCCCAAGGAGTTCACTATTAAGGAGTTCATCGCTTGGCTCAAGGCCAAGCAGGGAAAGAACTAAGCTTACATAACATGCGCAGCACGGGAGACTGAGCAGCCTGCCTTTCTTGAAGAACGGTCTTGTACGTTCCTTGTAAATATTCTTGTAGTGTTTGTCTATAAACCAAAATCTATTCGCTTGCCATGTCGATGGTATCGCTTTCCATCGATCTACAACCTCTTGGCACACTTCCTTCTCAGTCGGTGTACATTACTACAGTTCGCTCCTCTCTACAGATCTCTGTTCTTGATATCTCTCATTCAGAGCAGCCATCACCTCATTGCTAGCCTTCAAATGCTCAAACTTTGGTGCATCCTCGCCCAATCCCCATGCAAACATGCCTCCCAGTGTTTTTTCTGTCATGATAGTTTGCATCTTGCGTTTAATAGCGTCAGGTGTGTCCCATGACCAGAACAGCCTCTCTTCTTCATCCCAGTAATAGTGTCCGCCACCTACCTCGTCATACACACCTTTTTCCATTGCGCGTTCATAAGATGCTGACAGATCTTCTGGAACATCGTCATGCCAGGAAAATGCTCCAGCTTTACCTAAATCAGCGCCGCTCGCTGGGTCTTCCATGAGTTCTGTAGCACAGCCAATAGGATGTACGCTACAAGTAGCATTTTCGGCAGTCTTATACCATTTAATGTAGAAAGCTAGGCCTAGGTTTGCTTTTTCTGGCGGTACGCCGGCATCAAGGTAGGCTTCTATGGCTTCGATGGAGAGTTGCAGACCAGTATGGTGTTTCGTCACATTGTCGCGGCGGTTGAAGAGATCATATGTCATTATGTTTAGGTAGTCGACTGACGCCATGATACTAGGGATAGTCGACGCAGTGAAAGCAATCATGTCTCGTGGAAGGCCCGGAACTGCTGCTGAGATGGTTTTGTCGGGACCAATGGCAGTGCGGATCTCAGCGAGTAGTTTGGGATAGGCATCGATTTCCCATGCCTTGTCTTCGTTCAAACTGCCGGGTTGCTTGTAGTCTTCACCATTGCCACCTGGGTACTCCCAGTCAATGTCAATGCCTTCTTTTGGTCAGCGGGCGCTTTGTTCATTCGATGTTATCTTTCGCACCATCCGCGCCGGTTGCATCCAGCATGGCATTGACGTTCCTTGCGAAAAGTTTGCGACTGGCTTCAGTCTTTGCAGCCGTTGAGAAGCCATCTGTGGCACCCCATCCCCCAATAGCAACCTGAATGATGGCACCCTCGGCGAACTTGGGCCGCACCTCATCAATAGTAGTGAAGAGCGGCCATTCATTTTGCCCTGGGTTATTGAAAATATCGGATCGCATAAAAGCAAGTGCCACTTCAGTGATATTTCCGACCATTGACAGCTCTGGTACCACATTGTGCTGTCTGAAATCAGTCAGTTACATTGAGACGTGCAGTCTCTGGTGATAGCGCACCCCGTTAGATACATGATGGATCTCAGTTTCGGAGCTTCTCTCGTGGCACATGCTAGGCCCGAGATGAAACTCAAGGCTAGGAAATGTAATAAATGGGGGCCGCGAGACATTGTGTGATGTTTGATGAGGAATGTTTCCAGGCATGCACGAATGTCAAGTTCAAACAATAGTGTCACATGACATGTTCTTGGCATATATAAACCACAAGAAAAAATAACAATAATACTAGTGTGTATATGCGGTCCAAAACAAAAGTATATAATACTGTAAAGGATGGAAATCATGAAGAGGAAGCTTGCTTTCGTGAAAAACAACCTTTTTAATACCAAACATAACTACTTAGGCGCTAATGGTATGTAGTAGCCTAGCCTCTCATGACCTTGAGCCATTTGAGCTATAAGAAACAGCGGTTTGATCGACATGAGATATGAAAAAGCCACAATTGTTCAGTTGGTCCAAATCTATTCTATTGTTCCAAATTATATATCATTGCCATCGATGAGAGTCTAAGAAGAAGAAAACTAAATCCACATTAAGTGCAAGATATGCAATTCGGCAGAGACACCTCGATGACTTCCTTTTGTGCTGTCGTATCGAAAGCCAATTTTCCGAAGAGAAATTGATGTCTTAGCTACGTGCAGCGCCTGACCAGATATTCAATACATCCGTTAACACCAACTTGTCCCACGCGGCCTCGTTGACATATTCCCTCGTATTCATCGTCAATGCCCAGTCTATATCAGATAGACTGTACATAATGGTGCGCGTACCGTCCACCGAGCCGTCTCGGTATGACCAAGGCTGGCGTGGGCCAATATCGTACGCGGCATGATTGGCCAGGAACTGGGATATAGTCGCGGCAGAAGCCTTGAGCCCCATCGCGCCTATCGCTTCTTCTTTGATTGAACCGTCACCACCGTGCACATTGGCGACTTTTTTATCCCATGACATGGGGTCTAAAGCGGAAACGCCAGTGTACTTTGTTTCTTGCACGATAGGGTCGTTGGTGTGCTTATCCGCTGCTGTAGCATATGATTCTACGTCTAGTCCAGCGAGCACGTTCTTCTGCAAGTAGGACATGTAAGTCTCACCAGTCAGATTCGTGACTACATAGCTCAACAGCATGGTTCCGTAGTTCGAGTACACGCTCCTGGCGCCGGGTGTGAAATCGAGTGGCCGGGCATAGGTGTACTCAATGACCTGGCGCAGCGTAGCGGGCGTAGACTGGTTGAGCGATTGCGCGACGCGGGTGAAGATGAAGCCAATATCTGGTGACATGGATCGATCAAAGCCAGCCGTATGGTCAAGAAGGTGTTTTACAGTGATATTCAGCGAGCGAGGGTCTGCGGGCTCATTGTAGCCAAGGAGGGGGTAGACGTGGGTTGTCAGATTAAGCTGGCCTAAGGATATGAGGTGATCTACTGCAGCGTAGGTAAAGGCCTTGGATACACTCGCAAGCAGGAATTTGTCTGATGGTTGGACGATGGCGTGGTTGCTTTCAGCCCATGTGAATCCTCGGGAAGCAATGACAGTTCCATTCACTGAGGCTGCGACTTGGGCTTGCCGGACGCTGTTCTTCTTCATGAATGTCTTCATTACGTTGTCTAGAGATTCGCTGACCGCTGAGTTGTTGCGGAAGCCGGTGACACTGCCTGTGGTGTGCCAATTGCGTTCGAGAGGCGTCATCCGCTCTGCGAAGATCACTGCGTATCTGGTTTCCGCGGAGCCTGCGCCTGAAATCTGGATAGGGTGTTTGTTCTTCGCTTTCTGTGCAGTAATTTCGGAATCCAATTCCGAACATGTGAGATCCGTAAAGACAGTCCATTGTCCAACGCTCGTGTCATCGAAGATAGGTGTAAGGATCTTATCTTCCGTACTGTCAATGAAAACTGGTCTCCAGAATCTCTTGGAAATCTCCGAAGCTAGTAGTTTCTCGAAGTCATACATATACCAGTCCGTCTGGTACCACACGGTCTGCTGGTGATTGTTTGTGTTTTCATATCCGAGGATGCAGTATCGGCGCTTGTCGCGGACGCCATACATGCTCACTCCTTTGATCACCATCGGCGTACCCATCGTTGCATTTAAGTAGACGTAAGGGTTATCAATATCACAGACTTGAACCCAGCTAGAAACTGAAGGCACTTGCTGCATCACTCCCGCGAACACTGCATCGGAGGCAGATCCGGTAGCTGAGACATGTGTCGAAACATATCCGCTAGCTTTCCAGTGGTCCAGCCAGGCATCGTAGGTGGTCTTGTTGGCACCAAGGATAGTCTCGTATGCGCTGCTGTTATCCAACCCGTCCTGCTTGGTCCAGACACCTGCATATTTTGCATCAGTGGGCAGGCCATAGATACTTAGGGAAGTCGGTCGGTATCCCTCGGCCTTTAATCGCGCAATCCTGTTTTGTACGTCGGTGCTGTTGATGTCAAAAAACACGTTCTGTTCAACCGTCGCATCGCGTTTCGAACTTGACAGCTGCTGGTCGGTGGTAGGAAATGATGCAACAAGGGTTGCTAAAGAGAGGTAACTTGCCAAAGTTGAAAGCAACGAGCGTGAGGTAACCATCATAGAGATCGGCAGTATTCCAATTGAAACAATACCTTTGCCTTTAATATAGCATTTTGAGATTGCTGTCCTGTATTGCAGGACATGGTCAGCTCGCCACAAGCTCCAATGCACGGACTAGCTTTTGGTTCGCGATACCTAGTACGGCCCGCTTCGGTAGCTTCACTTAGGACTAGTGTGACGCTCAGCCAATAGACGAATCAGGGCCTTCGTATGTGGAAGTCACAGCCCAGCTGAGGTGCCTTTCCGTTGCTAAGAAAAGGCTATATATACGAGGGCTGCTGTCATTCGGAACCTCGACACCAGTATGACCTTTCAGAGTACCGCCGGAGCACTGCACAGATGCAATTGGCGCAAGGAATTGGTGCTTAGGAAAAAAAAAGGGCTAAGCCAAGCCATGGCTAGCGCAAAGCTGAGAAGTATTACCGACGAACAGATCAGTTGCGAAAAGAGGAGACTGAGTTGTTGGCGGCACAGATCTACGTCGCGATCTCTGTAGAGGCTTTGGAGTCGAAAAGATGAATATGATGACCAGTGTCGGAGACATCAAACGATGCGGAAATTATGGGATCTAGGAAATGCGCTAGCTGGTCCCGTTAGATATCTGTACTAAACGGTGTAGTGAATGTTTGAGTTTGGCAGAACAATTGGTTGTGTTGTGAGACACGTGATAAGAGTCTGCAAACAACATGTTTCCGAACCAATCTATAACGCCGCTCGACTCGAAAGGCTTCGCTCGAGACGAACTCATTCAATCAATCATCCTTAAGGGACTCATAGGGCAGGGTATGGTTTTGTGCAATAACCAGTGCTCTCAAAAAAGGGTAAAGCGCAGCGATCACTGACGAAAGGTTATGAAGCATCTCTGATCAACATTTTTTTCCCTTTTTTTTGAGATAAGAAAAGGAAACAGTTCAACTGCCAATGTTACGGAAAAATGTTTCCATCGAGCAGCTGATGCCGCCTCTACAGCCCTCGATCTTCAGGCATAACTATTCGACAAGCTCCAAGATAGCTGATCGTTACAGTCACCTCCTGTTTTTACTTTTACTTGTGCTGGACCTCCATCAAGGTGTAGGTCACGTATCAGGACAAGTCATAAGAAATCTGCAATTCTGATACAGGTCAGAACAGATGGTTCAAATCCTTGTGCAATACTGACACTTAGCAGCGCATGATGTTTATCTGATCCACGTCGGCACAACATGGGGAGCCGCTTTGTTAGGTGCTATCATCAGGAACAAGGCACACATGGTCAGCAGGGCCTTTGAAACCAAGGCTGCAGCTGGCTATTAGCTATCGGCATACCAAATCCCGTTCTCCAAAGCCTCTTCCTTACTTACATTCAACTTCCTGGAGGCTGACTCCGTGAACAACCATAAGAATGCGAAAACTGATCCTCACACTCACGATTTTTATAAATATAACGCAACAAAAACCAACAAGTTACCTGGTTGATCTGCTAGGCATAAATCCAGTATCTTCAGGAAAGTCGGTTTTCCGGTTGATGACAAAGGAAAGACAAGTACCCTCTTTAATTGCACGTTCAGGAACGTTGCTCAAATTCTGAACCAGATACAAACGTAACAAAAACAAGTAACAGCCCTACCAGAAGTTGATTATTTTTCTCAACCACCACTGCCAAAGCCGAATATAGTTGACAGCAACGTTAACAATGAAACTTCGGTTTCACCATCAGCACAAGCCTTCGGACTCTGTTCCAAGTCAAACTCCCATCCCTGTCTGAGGCATCTTTGGACAATTTTGGCGCCAGCAGCAATAGCAACGAAGGTACATCTTCTGGGAAATGTTGAACATCACACAAAGCTACGCCCAGAGATGCTGATAGGGCACTTTATTGTTGATAGGCAGGAACATATGTAGACATATGCAACATGGCAACTATTTTAACGTCAACCAGACTTAACGCTTCCGACGATTCCTCCAATAGCACTGCGGGCGTATCATTCTCAGAGCACTCTGGAAACTCACACAACGAGCTTGTGGGGTATCAACCATCACCTTCCAATCGCCTCATGCAAATGACTTGTTTGAGTTCAGACTGACCGTTACGATCGGGGACGACGATATTGTTTGCCTTACCGGTCTTGCCAGCAGTAGCTCCCAGGATTCTTCGCAGCCACCGTGGTGACGACGTTTCAACCGATCGTAAATCTGACTCCTATCCTGGCCGTAGGTCTGACGCCTTTGACGAAGAAAGGGACCTTTAGTCAATTTGGTCGTGCATCGACGAGTATAATCAATCAAAAGATTTTCTAAGAAATTGAGAGGGTCTCTAGGGACCTAAAGCAGTGGAGAGCTAACATAAGAAAACCTCAGGTCGAACGGTCTACATGGTGTTTCATTCGATGTGGTCAAGAATTATCAATGCATCTTCCAGACCAGCAGAAAACATAGTGGAGTCATACTTGGTGTAGCAAGTTGCTAGGTGAGTGCCAGTGGTTATGTGATAGAGACGGTAGAACGTTATAAAGTTGCTTGTTGGGGAAGAAGCAGCGAGCATACTATGTGCTCAATGCATCATGTCGAGCCGCAATATGTGGTCAGAGTTTAGATATGGGTATTTCAACACCGCACACCTGAAGTTTTGAGCCTACGATACCGCTCTCACTCATTATGGTATGCGTTATCATCCAAACCATGCCTGTACTGCTTCCAGTTTTGCTCACGTGACCTGGTGTTTAGACTTCGATGCGAGCTCAATTGCCGGAGCCCGATGGTCGGTCCACAGCCGGCCCACAGGTTCGCAGCATTTCTAGCCGCGGAGGAGATCACGTCCTCTTGTGCCTAAGGAGCATGAGATATCTACACTGACATGGCGTCGTATGTTTGAACATAGTTGGTTTATGTACTTCAAGATCAGACGGCGCACTTGTTCAATGGCTGAATTGTAGTCCATAGGGGTCAGTAAGTATCGGCGTTAGCGGGGGTAACCAATCATGATTATATCATACCGATGGCCCGAGCTCCGATTTCAAATGTGCAGCTCGCGCCGCGTCTGCCTGCATCCGGAATCCTCGCCGCCCTTGGACGTCTTGATCTGCCTCAACTCTGCGACTCCAGAGTCCGGCAATCAGCACATATACGATCCGATCGATGCAGGCACAACAACAGCAGACGCCTTTCCTCCCCGTTACCCGGCTCGCGCACGGCTACCTGACAGCCTCGAAGCTTGACCGACAACCGTTATGTGGTAATTCAGAGGGTTGGGGCCCAATCAGCCCCATACGATACGATTTCACGCCGTGTTTTCTCGATGTCTGGATAGCCGTGGTAGCCGCGTTTGGTGTCGTGGGAGGAGCGGGCGCGTTGTGGTATCTGTATAGACACTGTCCGCCACAGCCTGTGAAGCGCAACTGGCATTTCTTCGCGAAATTAGTATGCTTCCTTTTCCACGGTTTGCCTCGCAATGTTTTGGATTGGCGCTGACAAGTGATGTCCGACAGGCCACTATCGGTGCTCTCATTGCGACAACTGCGGTTCAAGCAGCACTGCAGATTGAATACTACAAAGACGTCTGGGCAGGTGACTTCCGTTTTTGGACCACGGCCCTCACTATCGTTTCCCTAATCGTCGTCTTTCACATTCAGTATGTTGAGCATTGGAGATCCCGCAATGCGAACGGGGTTGTACTCTTCTACTGGCTCCTTCTGCTTATCGCCTATGCGGTTAAGCTCCGTTCGCTCATCTCGCAACAAATCCACCGCGAACATGTGGCATACTTTGCAGTCTTCTGCACTAGCGTTGGTCTGGCAGGACTTTCCTTTGTCCTAGAATGGCTGGTGCCGAAGCGCATGAGCGACTATGATATGCTCGGGGATGATGATGAATGTCCGTACGAATATGCCGACATATTCTCTGTCCTGACGTTTGGTTGGATGACACCCATGATGAAGCGGGGGTACAAGACTTTCCTCACTCAGGATGATTTGTGGAATCTGCGGAAGCGCGACTCGACCCGACACACTGCATCCACCTTTGAACAGGCCTGGGAGCATGAGATGTCAAAGAAGAACCCGTCGCTCTGGATCGCCCTGTTCCGTTCGTTCGGTGGCCCATACTTCCGAGGAGCCCTTATTAAGACCATAAGCGACATCTTGAACTTTGTTCAGCCACAGTTGCTTAGGTTGCTTATCACATTTGTAGCCTCATACCGTACCGAAAACCCCCAGCCCGTCATCCGCGGTGCTGCTATTGCCATTGGCATGTTCGCCGTGTCGGTGTCTCAGACCGTCTGCCTCCACCAATACTTCCAGCGCGCTTTTGAAACCGGTATGCGCATCAAATCCTCCCTTACCGCTGCTATCTACGCAAAGTCGACTCGCTTGTCTAACGAAGGCCGAGCGTCAAAGTCCACTGGAGATATCGTCAACTACATGGCGGTGGATACACAGCGTCTTCAAGATCTTGCACAATATGGTCAGCAGCTATGGTCAGCTCCCTTCCAGATCATTTTGTGCATGCTCTCGCTATATCAACTCCTTGGCGTGAGCTGCTTTGCAGGAGTGGCTGCCATGTTCGTCATGATTCCTATCAACGGCGTGATTGCGCGATGGATGAAGACATTGCAAAAGGAGCAAATGAAGAACAAGGACTCGCGTACAAAACTGATTTCGGAGATTCTCAACAACATGAAGTCGATCAAACTTTACGCCTGGACGACTGCTTTTGCCAGCCGCTTGAACACTATCCGAAACGACCAAGAGCTGAAGACCCTACGCAAGATTGGTGCCACCCAGGCCTTTTCAACATTCACGTGGTCCACAACTCCCTTCCTTGTGTCTTGCTCCACATTTGGCGTCTTCGTTTTGACACAAAACCGCGCTCTGACAACTGACATTGTATTCCCTGCGCTCACACTCTTCAACCTTCTTACCTTCCCCCTTGCTATTCTCCCAATGGTCATTACTGCCATTGTCGAGGCTAGCGTTGCCGTGGGCCGTATTACTGGTTTGTTGACTGCCGACGAGTTGCAGGAGGACGCGGTCATCCGCGAAGATGCTGTGACTGAGCTAGGTGACGAGTCGGTCCGCATTCGTGATGCTAGCTTCACTTGGGACAAGAACGCTGAACGCCGGGCTTTGCATGACATCAACTTCGCAGCACACAAGGGCGAGCTTGCGTGTATTGTTGGTCGCGTTGGTGCGGGCAAGTCTTCGCTTCTTCAAGCAGTACTGGGTGATTTGTGGAAGATTCATGGAGAGGTTGTGCTGAGAGGAAAGACAGCCTATGTACCTCAATCGGCTTGGGTGATGAATGCGTCTGTCAGGGAGAACATTGTCTTTGGCCACCGCTGGGATCCCCAATTCTATGAAAAGACTATTCACGCTTGTGCTCTGCGCGACGATTTTGCATCACTTCCCGATGGCGACCAGACTGAGGTTGGCGAACGCGGCATTTCTTTATCCGGCGGACAGAAGGCTCGTCTCACCTTGGCTCGTGCTGTCTACGCCCGCGCAGACATTTATCTGCTTGATGACTGTCTATCAGCCGTCGACCAACATGTAGCAAGACATCTCATCGACAATGTACTAGGACCAAAAGGGTTGCTCGCAGGGAAGACTAGAATTCTCGCGACCAACTCGATCCCAGTCTTGATGGAAGCTGACATGATCCTGCTGCTGCGCGAGGGCAAGATTCTTGAGAGAGGCAGTTATGGTCAACTCATGGCAATGAAAGGTGAAATCGCCCAACTAATCAAGACATCTCAGAACGAAGACCAAGGAGAAGACGACAGCACCCGCATGTCTGATAGCATCATGAGCGACGCGGAAAGCACTGTCTATGGCGGCAGCCCTGCCGGCGAGGACGACGAAGAAGATCAGGCTGAAGCCGAAGCAGCACAGGAAAGTGGCGCTCATCTTGCACCCTTGAGAGTCGGGGGTGGCACAGCCCGCAAGTCAAGCTTCCACACTCTCCGCCGTGCTAGTACTGCCAGCTTCAAAGGACCTCGTGGGAAGGTCACTGACGAAGAGGGTGGGCCGCTGAAGAGCAAGCAAACCAAGGAATTCCAAGAACAGGGCAAAGTCAAGTGGTCTGTATATGGCGAGTATGCAAAGACGAGTAATCTCGTGGCTGTCGGTATCTACTTGGCGCTCCTTCTTGGAGCTCAAACAACCTCCATTGGTAAGTCGCAGGCTTGTGAATATTCCCAAATCGCTAGTTGTTCCGCCTGGCGTGCTATCGGATTGTCATTTTGTCATCTCTCGGGACCGAATGCTAACGCCGCTATGCAGGTGCAAACGTGTGGCTCAAACATTGGTCCGACGTCAATCAACGGTACGGCAGCAACCCTGATGTGGGTCGATATATCGGTATCTACTTCTCGTTCGGTGTAGGATCTGCTGCCCTCGTGGTAGTACAGACGCTCATCCTATGGATTTTCTGTTCAATCGAGGTATGTATCCGTATCTAGTCTAGCCTGACCTGCACTCATCTCCCATGTAGGCCAGCCGTAAGCTACACGAGCGGATGGCCTTCGCGATGTTCCGTTCACCAATGAGCTTTTTCGAGACGACACCGGCAGGGCGCATCCTTAATCGCTTCTCAAGGTAAGTTGCCCACTTTACTGAGGGTCATATAAGCGGATCGGTGCATGCTATTCGATGAATTATTCATGAAGGCATTCTGCGGAGAAACCCTCCCTTTGAGTGTGTATGCCTACACTTGCTGACTTCATGCCCCAGTGACATTTATCGAGTCGATGAAGTACTAGCGTAAGTCACCTTCCACTCCGAAATGCACTCGCGGTAGACTCTAACGTACGCTTGTAGCCGAACTTTCAACATGCTCTTTGTCAACTCTGCCCGAGGTATGCAACCGCCCCGCATTCAACCCGTCTTGTGTAACACGCGATTAACCAATTGCAGCCGGATTTACGCTTGTTGTTATTTCTTGGTCAACGCCAGCTTTTGTGGCTCTCATTGTGCCGCTTGGCGCGCTTTATCTCTACATTCAGCGATATTATCTGCGCACGTCGCGAGAGCTGAAGCGCCTGGACAGCGTTAGCCGAAGCCCGATTTACGCGCACTTCCAAGAGAGCTTGAGTGGCATGAGCACAATCCGTGCATACAACCAACAGAAACGCTTTGAGATGGAGAATGAATGGCGCGTCGATGCTAATCTACGCGCATACTACCCTTCCATTAGTGCCAATCGATGGTTAGCTGTTCGTCTTGAATTCCTTGGCTCAGTCATCATCTTGGCTGCTGCGGGTTTTGCCATCATATCCGTTGCAAGTCACAGTGGACTTGATGCTGGTTGGGTTGGTCTGGCTATGTCTTATGCGCTCCAGATTACACAGAGTCTTAACTGGATCGTACGACAAACCGTCGAAGTGGAAACCAATATTGTTTCTGTGGAACGCGTGCTTGAGTATGCCGCGTTGCCTAGCGAGGCGCCTGAGGTTATCTCCAAAAATAGGCCACCAATTAGTTGGCCATCGCAAGGTGCTGTTGCCTTCAACAACTACAGTACTCGATACCGACCTGGCTTGGACTTGGTACTGAAGAACATCAACATCTCCATCAAGCCAAAGGAGAAAATAGGTGTTGTTGGGCGTACTGGTGCTGGCAAGAGCTCACTCACCCTTGCGCTGTTCCGTATTATTGAACCTACTGAGGGTTTCGTAAGCATTGACAATCTGAACACAAGTACCATCGGACTCTTGGATCTCCGCCGACGCTTGGCAATCATCCCTCAGGATGCCGCGCTTTTTGAAGGCACAGTACGCGATAACCTGGACCCTGCACATGTGCACGATGATACCGAACTCTGGAGTGTTCTAGGTATGTTTCACTCTGCTTATAATATGATACAACAACTAATGAGTCTGTTAGAACATGCCCGCCTTAAAGAGCACGTGTCTTCCATGCCTGGCAAGCTCGATGCCGTCGTCAACGAAGGCGGTTCTAACTTTTCCGCTGGCCAACGCCAACTCGTCTCACTCGCCCGCGCCCTGCTCACCCCCTCCAACATTCTCGTCTTGGACGAAGCCACTGCTGCGGTCGACGTGGAAACAGACGCCATGCTGCAAAGCACTCTTCGAACACCCATGTTCAACAATCGTACGATCATTACCATTGCACACCGCATCAACACCATCCTGGACAGTGATCGCATCATTGTGCTGGATAAGGGTGAGGTCAAAGAGTTTGATAGCCCTGCTGAACTTGTCAAAAGGAAGGGCTTGTTCTACGAGCTTGTCAAGGAAGCTGGTCTGCTCAATGCTTTGGAGATATCGCAATCATCATTGTAATTTGAGTTTCGTGCATGCTGGCTAGGAAAAGGTAAAGATTAGATTGCACATAATATATTTACTCACATATCACCTAAACGTAAAATGTGATTACATCAATATTTCCCTTGGTTCGGACAAGATGTAACGCTAATGATTTCTTTTTTTCCGCTTAAGTACTCTTACTGATTGCGTGACAAAAAGTGGGGGTGCAGCGGATGCTTAGACCGGATCTTCAGCTACATGTAGACAATTTTGAACATGGTTTAGCGTCTTGATTTTCGTTTATTCTTTTGTTCTCGCTCCGTGTCGTGCCGTGCCGCTGCAAGATAATATATGGGAAGCAGGGAACGATGCATGGGGGAGGGTTGGGGTGTGGGGGTAAGGTGAGGTGAGATGAGATGAGGTGAGGCGAGACGAAGCCTTAATTCCTTTTTATAGAATATGTGCATGAAGAGAAGAAAATCGTCGTTTTCTAATGCTGCGAGGCTGCAACTATTTCCAATTTTAATAAATTATTGTTGATTTCTTTGTATGACCCCAGCACCTTTTGAATCAGCGCGACTTTACTTAGGAGGTGCTGCGCTTGCCTTGCACAAGAGGTAAGGACATTGAGAAAGAGAGTTGCGGTGAGAGGGCGGAAGTAGTGGTTAGAGAACTTCCTTGCTAGGTGTGCATGCATCGACTGTCAGAAGGCAGCATCACCTTTTGTCTGCTATCTTATATTCGTCTTTTCTTCACTTGGTTCACCAGTTTAGAAACTTCCGATGTGTTATTCATTACCGTTTGAACAGTCACATGCCAGAGACTGCAATGGGATGACATTATATACCCATTCACTATACCAAGGCTGTACAGAGCCTGAAAACTGGAGATCCCAGAGAGATGGGCGAATTCTTGCGTGAACCTGGTTATTGGAGTGAGCGATTGTTCCTATCTCAGGATACGTATGTAGAAGCCTGTTTCAAGGATTTAAATAGCGTATACAGTGACAGTGGTAGTTTGCGATTTGGTAGGCACCGGTATTTTGCTGCATGTGATCCGTGGCTTCCATCTAAGAGTGGGGGCCGGATCCTTGGGGCCTGTCAAAGACAAGCGCCATATATGATTGAGCCCGGTTGGCATCTCCGGTATTGACGCATGAAGTCATTCGTGTAAACTCGCTTCATGTTCTAGACCCGTACGGAAATGGCGTATCAGCAGATTCCGATCTTCACTTCTGCAAGTGAAGATCGTAGTCGGTGAACGGATCGAATCCTTCATGGGCATCGCGGGCCACACTGCTTACACAGGGCCTGGCTCTTTAGTCTTGCTTCGCACCCATGGTTTTCGCTAGGGGAAGCGTAGCGCTTTCCGTCGGTTAGGGGTTGCATTAGACAGCTAAACTCTTGAACATAGGAGTGACTAAAGCGAATGGCTAGGGGAAGTGGAAGAGGATCCGAGCGGGAGTACCGTAGCACCCGCGAAATGCGGGACGGTTACAGCCAGGCCGTTGCAAGTTGGAAGAATCCCTGTTTTCTCTGCATGAAGCAGTGGAACGGCACAGTGCATGATCTCCGCACCGCTAGTTCATTGCCATGCCATTACGGAAGGCGCTCCGATCCGGAATCCCTGTTACGACGTTTCTACTATCGTGAATTCGTTTCGAAGTCCTGAATACAGACATGGTCGTGGAGGTGTCTGTCCGTTGTTCGGAGTGAAACAGCAGGAATGCAACATCCTACGGTAATCTGCAGCAATTGGTCCTTAGGTGCAAAATGCTATCAGGCTTCAATGAGCTAGATGAGAGCACTGACAAAAACCGACTACTGGTACGGATCGATCAGGTCTCGTATCAGATCGGATACAAATCTTTCTACCATCCGCCTGGTAAGCGGCTTGCGGTACAAAACAATCCAAGACCAAGCCAAAGGATGTGATCGTATACACGACCCGCTTAAAATCAGATTCTGGCGCCTATTTGTTACGATACCATCTGGCAGCGTTAATTGGATACCATATACGGTTGAAAATTGTTTACGGTACTCATGCGTGGTATCCACTTAGATCTAGTCATCCGAAATTCGGGTGTATTATATGGGTCTTGAATTCTAGTGCATAGAAGTTATTAGACAACGTAGTATTGCGAACGCCCTTGGCGACGCTGCTACCTGCAACTATGTGAGACAACCTTAGTTGTTGGGTGCATTCAAGCTCTGCAAGAGAGCTGTTTGGCCCATGAACGTGGGGTGTAAGTGGGATACGAGTGTTAGGAAAATTTGACTCTAGAACGGAAAAGGACTGGAAATGATCTTTGTCTTGAGATCCCCGAAGGCACGACAAATAAGTTGCTGATACCGACATAGTGGATTGACTCAGAACTTCTATATTATCTATGTGTTGGATAGAGTTCAAAAGAGATCTGTATGATGGAATTGAGCGGGACCAGACCCATACAAGCCACTGTCGATTGTCACGCTATCTTTGAATGTCCCTGCAGTAAAGAAGTCTGGGATTCCGACGAAGTTTGCAGCTCGTCATTCATCCATCTGATCAGAGGTAACCTGCAGAAGATCCGAAAAGGGTCACGGCATGCATCTGAGGATGTGGGTAACGCAAAATGACTGCTCCACAACCCTTGATGGAGCAAGACCTTGTCAACTCGAGCCTCATACTATCCAACGACTACCGTATCCCACTATGATGCTTCCGCGGACCACTGTTAAATAGCATAGTTTTGGGTTCTTGTCGTCAGGGGTTGCGAAAAGCCTTGCTTGTAAGGTGCATGAATGACAAGAGCAGATGCAGCGGGATGAATTCTACGGGCCCATGTCAGTTTCACATGAGATGGTTTAAAACCCTCAGGTTACAGTTAATAGTATCGGTTCTATTGTCACCACCCCTTTCGAGTCTTGTTTGCTGCTTGTTATCCTTGACACTGCATTCCTGTTCTAATTCACTACACCATAGTAGTCCTCACAAGATCACTTGGTACTGTGGTTGGCGTGCTACATACTTTCTTCTCGGCTGGCTGAACGTGTCTTCTAATCTACTCTGTTCGGAACTGAAGTTTTGGGTACCATGGCGAGGACTCGACCCGCAGGCCCACCGGACGCCCAGCAGCCAATGCGATTGAAGTATGGCGTTGCAGTAGAATCGCATGAGTTCGATGATGATCCTTGGGCGAGTGGTGGGGTTGGTCAGAGGCTACAGGCAAGTGATTTTCGTTTTAGTCTTTGGATATGGTTGAGGTGAATTTGTTTTTGGCAGAGACTGACAACCGCAATGGGTATCTACGTATTAACTTTTCTAGGCAAAATCATCGCGCCTTGCAGAAGTGGCAACCATTAAGCAGGACGAAATAGGGGTGAAAGTCGCCATTCCCACGCCCATCGCGCAGAGCTGTTGGAAAGTCATATCTCCTGACGGACATGAGCAGTTGTGCTATGAGCCGATCCCAGGCTTTGAGCACCTGTGGAACGGTCCAGATTCATACCAAGGAATTTCTCATTCCAACTCCTCGCCGAGGTCTCTTCCCTTGCAACTACACCACCCGACGATGACCCCCGTAATGGCTCAAAGATCCAATAGAGCTCATGCCCAACGAAACCCCCGGAAGAGAACCCAATCCACTAGACGAAGGCTTCGTTCACAACCCGTCGTTCAGGCCACCAGTGACAAGGAGGAAAATAGGCAGTATAACAGGGATGTCAAGATCACAACCGAACAATCGTACACCTTCTATATTGGTGACATTGTCGAACTAAAGAGATTCTTTCGCCGACGACTCGACGAGCTTACTATGAAGCCGCTACGTCCCATTGTCACAGCTTGGATTAAGCAGCTAGAGCCGAAGCGGTTGAGTCGTTATGGGGCGTATCATAAGAAGTTTCCCAAAGAGATGCCCCCGGAAAGCACACCACCATGGTGGCCTTGTGATGTTCGCTACGAAGAGCCATCACATCTAGATAAGACAGGTAAGTTATCAGTTTTACACTCACCGTGTGTCAGCAGTTAAATGTTGACAGGGCTTTTGAATCTGGCTGTAGACATCATGCTTCAACATCGTCTCATCGACAAGGAAAAGCGTAAAGGTCCTTGGGTAGCGAAGCTCCGGCAAGCGGCGCAATACGCCGTTGAGACAACGCCTCCTGACCAATTCTCCTCGTCCAAGGGATCTGGCTTTAGTGAGAAGATGCAAAGTCGAGCCCTGGCAGAAATCCTGCCCAACCTGTTCGAGACTGCCCAACTATTCGAGGACCACTTAGCATGTTACGGGCACTATGAGGGATCTGGTATACCGGATCCTGGAAGAGGTAAGCGTGTAATCTGGCAGCCACTCACCAGACCAGCCCGCAAGCCTGTTACTTCCAGAAAGCGTCCTCGCAGAACCAAAATGGACTTGGACTCTAGGCTGGAGATGGACACCGACGCATCTGGGGACGAAACAGAGATAGATGACAGCGCAACTTCATCCTATCCGCCCAGTGAACAACTGATGCTGGATCGAGTTGACGAACTGAGCGACTGTGCGACAAAGGAAGCTCAACAGCAGGCGTTGGTCTCTACCCATGAAGCTGTAGCTGTCTCTTTCCACACCTATCCTTATAGCACCACTACGACGCCCAGCGTTTCCTTCCAACAACCAGTGTATGAGTTTCCCCTCGGGAACAAAATGGATGGCGACATCAAGACGGCTGCCCGCACACCACTTCATGATCAAATTCTTACCAACGGCAGCCATATAGTGCAATGTTGTACGGGCGAGTCAGACTATAACCAGCCCCCTGTTGAGCTCCAACAGAATAGTCGCGTCTTTCCCGGCACATCACACTCAGCATTTACTTTGAATTCTGCGCCGTTTTATCACCACCCATTTCCTGTATTTGGCGCGCAGTCTGCTCATCCTGCTGGACATGTAACATTCCATGACGACACTTGTTATCCTCATGGGTACGAGTCGTGTGCCCCGTCATCTGCCAATCTGCTGAATCTCTTCCACGGGACGCCCGATAGTGCTAGTATCAATTGCCAGACGGAAGTATCTCAGCCTTAACCGCCCACAACGTCACGCGCATATCTCGGTTTTGTTTCCGACCCCCGTTTTCCTACGAAATCTTGCACAAAGCGATTACTACTGCAGCGTTTTGTTTGCTTTTGCTTCGGTTTCTTTGCACTTCTTCTGTTCTATTCTACCCACCAGAGAGAAGCTATCCGCCGCTGGTTGCTTCGTCGAGGTCGCTTCAACATGTTTCGGATTTCTGGTTTTGCAGGCTCCTTTTTTGCTCAGCCAGCACCATCTTGCAGTATACCCTCCATGATAAAACGCTGCTCACGACTGCATTCAAACGACTTCGGTATGCATTTATGATTGTTTGGAGGAGAGGATAATCAATGATTTTCAGATTGTTTTTTTGGGTTGGGTTTGCTTTGTGAGTAAAAAACATCGTATACTTAATCAGAAAGGTCGGAGCCGGGGGATGACATGCTTAAAAGAGTGAATGAAATAACCGGCCAACAAACCTGCTGAGAGCGACTATATGCTGATAGAAACGACGCACAAGCGTCTCGTATTGTTAGCCACAAATCATTTCGGGTATGTTACAATAAACCAAATGTTAAAGGAATCATATGCGATGCTGTGAATTTGATACAAAATGGCAAAGGGGGTTTCGTATGGTGTTGTAGTGGTGAGCTGTCCAGCCACACGTGTGCCAAGGCGCTAGCACCGCGTCACTGGCCCGGGCTTGTGAACCCATCGGAGCTCATTGTTCGCGACTCCAATGGGTCTTTGTTGCATTCCAGCAGCCGCCGCCAGTCGTCCTCAACCCGACTCGGCCAGCAGCACCCGATCTAGAACCCGAATCGAATCCTCGGCCGTATCCAAGGACAAACTATTGCCAGCGCCCGACCGTTGGCCGTGACGTCGCTCGTGGTCGCGCACGAATCGCATCTTTTGGTAGAGTCGCGACTATGGCGACGCCGCGAGGTGGGAGAGGCGGTGGAGGCGAGAGAGGACGTGGCGCAAGAGGCGGCTTTACCCCCAATACAAATCGTGGACGCGGGAAGAATTACGCGCAGAGCGACGATGAGCGACCGGCACAAACCCTCTATACGCGTGGACAGGGACGGCAGTACAGCAGTGGCGGTAGGGGCGCTGCAAACAGCAATGGCGGTTTCAATGCGCGGGGCGGTCATTTCGGCACTTCGTAAGTTCTCGCGTTTCCTTTGACTTTGGTACAGGTTGTGGGCGGACCAAGGCGCCATCACCAGGACGCATTTCCAGACCATCGCCATTCTTGCGATACATGCCAAACGAGGGCCTCCTATGGCCGCTCGCTGCCTATTCTAACCGGACATCTCTAGGAATGCCTCCGCCTTGTACAAAACGAACACGACGAACTTTGCGCCTCACGAATATCAGAAACGCCTGAACCACGTAAGAATGGACCCGTGGATTTGGTCAGGCAGTGTTGACATGGTTAGATCAAAGCAGAGCGACCCAAGATCCGCGAGCAATTCATCAAAAACGGCCTCATGAACCCAGAGGGTCAAATGCGCCTGAGCGACTCGGTCAAGCTGTACGGTATATGCGAAGAGATGTGCCCAGAGTACGAGCGTGTGCGCCGTATTGTTGAGCTTGACGTGAAAGCGCCAGAATGCGTAAGTATAAGTTGTGACACCTTGGATCTGCCTCCTAACTTGTGCAGACTCCCGAGACCCAGCACCTACCCAGCCGTAGTCAGCGCATACCAGATGAGTCGCGGATGGTCAAGGCATATGCACGCTCTGCAGCAGGCATGGACGTGGAATTGGTATCAGAGATTCGCTCACCTGCCACTTGCCTCGTAAGTCAGTCCTAGACTGTAAATGTGAGCCTACTAAATTCCGCAGAAAACACTGAAATACCTTTTCGGACGCCTTGATGAGGACGATTTCGAATTTCTCCACTCGTGGCTTTGGGACCGAACACGAGCCGTGCGAAAAGACCTACGCACTCAGCGTATTGAGAACAAATCAGATATTGCTATCCTCCTCACCTCTCTCGAGTACAGCGCCCGTTTCTACATGTTGTCGGCTCATCAGATGGCTCGAAGTACAAAGGACGATTACTCGCACCAACAGGATGTTGAGCAACTAAATCAGACTTTGATTTCGCTGAAAGAGCGATATGGCGATAACCGACGGGCTGGTATTGTATCAGAGAATGAGGCTGAATTCTGGGCGTACCGCTTGATCCTAGCCCCGATTTATGCAAACACGCAGCTTGAAAACGAGTTACATCGTTTACCCAGCGATTTACGAAATAACCCGCGAGTGAAGACTGCTTTGGAAATCTTTCGTGTTCTCAAAACAATCATCATTCACCGGAACTACGACAATTTTGTTCAGTGCCAGTCCAACTGGAAGGTATTCTGGGATCTGATCAAATCGCCGAGGGTCTCGTACCTGATGGCATGTGCTGCTGCCATATGCTTCAACAGGGTACGCCACGTCGTGCTCGATTCAGTCTGGCGTGCCTATCGAGTGGGCCAATACAGACATCAAGTCAGCGTTGAAGAGTGGACAACTGGCAAGCTGAGAGAAGTACTTGGCATGGATACGGATTCAGAGGCGGTCCAGTTTTGTGAAGACCACGGTTTCGTATTCGAGGTGAATGAGGCTGGACAAACTTTCTTGGATATCAAGCAAAAGAGCTACGAGCGAAAAGCCGCGGTTCTTCCAAAAGCCGACGTCAAACCTCAGTTCTTCTCTGCATCGATTGTCGAGGCCAAACGCCATGGCCGGCCACTTTCAGCAGTCATTGCTGGCTTGACAGTACAAGAGGCCAAGAAAGGCGGTTTCTCTTTCCACAATGCACCTCTGAATCAAGCCGGTCAAACAGAAGATCAAACTTCGTTGTTTGTACCTGAGAAGCCTAACATCTTCAGCCAACAGTCAAATGGAGCAAAGCCATTTGCTGGTGGTTTTGGCCTCAACCCTCAGGCATCTCCATTTGTTGGTAATAATACCCCTGCAGGAAGTCCTAATCCGTTCGCAAAAGCTCTTCAACCGGGAGTATTCGATCCCGAAAAAAATTCCATCAAGTTCGCCCCATCGTCAGATGCGAACACAAACCCATTTGTCCAGCAAAAAAGCTCTACGCCGCTACCGGCCACTTCCCTTGTGCCGCCCACAAATCCTTTTTTGAAAAACAACACTGCACAAACTCAGCCAGCAACCTTTGGAGCTTCAAGCAACCCCTTTCTACCTGGGGCATTCACACCTGTCCAGTTGACAAACCAACCTCAAAACTCGACTTCAGAGCATGAGCCAACGGTGCCAGCTGAAACTCCCAAGCCGGCTCCTTTATTCAATTTCGCTACACCAGGCTTCAATCCTGCACCTTTACAAGAGACATCACAACCAGAACCAACTTTCACCCCGGCGGGTTCACCACCCCAAGAAGATACTTCTGCACAAGAAGCCGAAGCGCAAAAGGCAGAACAAGAGCGACGTGAGGCAGCTGAGAAACAACGACGAGAAGATGAAGCACGAAGACGTGTACAGGAGGCGCAACGGGCAAAGCAAGCAAAGGAGGAAGAGAGAAAGAGGGAAGCTGCCGCAGCGGCAGAACGGGAACGAAAAGAACAGGCGGATCGAGAGCGCAGAGCACGCGAGGAGCAGGAAGAATTGGCCCGACAAGCTAGGCAGCGTCAAGCACAAGAGGAGGAGGCTCGGGTGAGACGAATGCGGGAAATGGATTCCGCATTGCGCGCGCTTACTTCGGATGTCATGTTCGACCCTCAAGAAGGACTGTTGATGCAGTTCATTGAGAACGCAGTCATCAACATTTCGAACGAAGCTGCAAAGTCAGTGGAGATGGAGAGAAGAGTGGCGTATGTGGATCGCAAATACGAAAAGTATCTGGTGGAATTGAAGCGGGCAGGTTTAGCCAAGATCATGGCTGCTGTCCAAAAGAAGAAGCGAATGCGGAAAGCCAAGGAGCGTAGGAAACGACTGAAAGAACAGCGTGCTCGGACGATGTCGATGGGAGAGGAGGCGCCAGCAGATGCGTTCGTTTCTGCACAGACAGCTGCTACGAACGACACTACAACAATAGCAAGTCAAGCAAATGCTTATACAGCATCGCAGCGACACTCGTCAAATACCCGACGTGCCAAACGTACAGAGGAACGTCGAAAAGCGCAGGCCTCCGAAGCAACAAGCACAACAAAACTCAGCGCAAGCTCCGACAAACCAGCTCCAAAGGCAACAGTTAATTCCCAGAACATGTCGCTAAATGCAAGCACAACCATGGACAACGCTTCGATGCTGGCTTATTCACAAGCCTACCGCCAGGCCGCCGCGACAGCACCTGTGGATCGAACGGAGACGGACTGGTTTAAACTGCGAGCTATGGGGATTGATCCCAGCAAACATCGAAAACGGAGTTTTGACTTTACCTCTTCCGACGAAGAAAAGCCAAAACAGATTGACCTCAAGCGTCCTAAGCTATCATCGGCCTCTGCTTCAACAGAGCATCAATTGCCGCCTACACCCAAGACCATAGAGGAGGAACAGCGCGATCGTGCCGAAGCCATCAAACAATCTTTCAAGAGGTCGAATTCTACGACATCACCGTCCCAGTCAATCAATGGAGCTACATCTTTCAATGGTCGGGCCTCATTCAATGACTCTACTAGTAGCCTGATCGAAAGAGCCCGAAAGCTTGTGAGTGGAGTCAAGGCCGAGATGCCACCACCTTTACACACCAACGGTCCAGTATCTCTTTATAGGGCTGAGTCCCTTGATGGAAACGCCAGTCAACTTATTGCCCGTGCCAAGGGACTTGTGGCACGACACGACACGACGCAAAATGTACAGCATGACTGGGGTCGCAGCGTTCCCAATCTCAGCTTCTCAGCATCTCAGAGCCAGCGGTCAGTATATGGTGATAGTAGCTTTAGCAGCACGACATCGACGAAGGATCGTCCGGCATACTGGGGACGCACGAGCCGGTTCGTACCTCGTCATCTCTATGGCCGGGGCGCAGAAGCTGTTCGCGCCTATAGAGTAGAGCAGGGCCTTAGCAAATCCCCCTCTAGCACACGACCTGGCAGCACAGAACCTCTGGCCCTTTCATCCCCAATCCCAACTCAGCAATCGTTCGTCCAACATGCACAAGGTCAACTTCAAAGCTTCAGCCATGAGCAGTACAGCGATACTGAAGAAGCTAGTGGCGTCGACGTCGTTGACATTGATGCTGAAGATTCGGATGCCATCGCGACCGATGAAGAGGAATCCACCCGACCAACGGCCTCATACCCTGGTATTCAGTTCTCTGCCACCCCGCCCGATCATCAAGAATATGATGAAGATGCAGATTCCGAGATGCAGGAAGACGATGAAGACGATGATGACGAGCTCCTTGACTACGACGAGTATGACGAGGAGGGGGTTGAGGAGGATGACGAGGATGAAGATGAGGATGGTTTCGAAGAGGATGACGGCGAAGGCGAAAACACTATGAAACCTGGAGCAACCGAAGATGACGCTATCGAACTTTCCGACTAGGGCCTTGTTTGCCGGGTGGAAATTTTATTGTATTTTATCGGAAGAGCGATTTCGTAAGCATAGCGACGGCGTTGTTTTCTCTTACATTATTTCTGTCTTTCATCGTTATGCTTGCGAGAGACAAGGATGAACAATATGCATGGGTGTGAGCGAAAAAAAGATACCCAATAAAGTATGGAGTATGGTGGTTGCGTGTACATTCGACGAAGATGGTTGTTAGCACGAGACAAAGCAGAGCGTGTTGCCAAAATGACATGGAAACGTTGAGATACTAGTGAGACCTTGTGTGGAGTACCACAGTGATGTTTTTTGTGCGACGTGTCTAATTTTCAGCATGAGAAGCATCCTATCAACGCATTAAAGAAGATGTAGTCTCTTCCTGCCTCCTGAAAGGCGCAGATAGCCGGCGCTATTACCAGTCAGTATATCTCGACACCGCAATATCGCTAGAACCTCTGTCAGAACATTAACTAATAAACCCTGGCAGAGGCGATTGCATGTCCTATTATATGTAGCGCTTCAGCAGATCGCTGGTTATTTGTACCTTTTTTGACTGCAATTGGTGCAGTGGCATAGCACTGGCTCTCTAGCACTTGGTCTATCCCTACCTATTTACCAGTCTAGTGGTTGCATTACCATGTCGTCTGAGCAGTATAATCAGAATTTTGATCCACAACACAGCACTCCTTGAGGTAGGGTCCGTGGTGCTAGACTTACAGTGGTCTGACAAAAGTCTGTTCGCGCAAGACGCTTGTGTTGGGCTTGTATTTGCCCGAACAAACTTTTCTCCTCGTACTGTAGTTCTCATGCTCAGCTACCTAGGGTCGTCATTATGGCAGGTCGCTATAATATTCATGATCAGTGTGCGTTAATAGGCGATTGCGAGCTACCTAGTCGAGAGCATCCAGGTGAAAGCGAACAACATTATTCTGGCCATTATGCTGAGCGAAACTACTTTCGCTTCCGATATCATACACCTTCACTTCCTATATGATACAATACGGTCATAGTGCCCCACCGTTTGCTCGAGAGTTCAGTGTATAAAAATATACCTATCTCTCAGAAATCAAGCTCATCATTTCATCAAAAGTCCAAGACAAACCCCCCGGGCGGCTTGTTCATTTCCAAATCTTTTGATCCTTCCGGCAACATGCCCTACAACAAGATCATTTCCAGCCAACTGATTAAGACCATCACCAACGCCAGTGACACAGTCTTTCAAGCGAAGTACGCCACTGTGACTGAGACTTGGAGGCGCATCTTTCTAGCGCAGATGATGAAAGATGAATTCTGCAATACTTTGGAGAAGACTTCAGACATCCCTGCTCGTACCACTACTGCTATCTTAGCGTGGGTGTTCTCTCTACGATTAGACTAGACCAGGCTGACATGAACCTTAGAGAAAAGAGGGATTCAAGTCTGGAGGACCACAAGGCTTACTTCGTCACTGTTTTCCAGGACGACAAAGGCGAACATGTTGCCACCAAACGTCTCTATCCTTAGTTCCACTCCACCGGGCTAGCAAAGTAGATGACAACAGGAGGCTCACAGCGATGGAAGGTTGGCGTTGGAGCTCTGGCCCTTCGTACAATACATGAGAGCTATCATGCAAGGTACCTAGGAAACAGTCGAACAGTATGAGGCCGTAGCTGAGGATAGTCAGACATACTTATCAGAAGTGAAAAATATAAGATCTCGAAGGGTTTCCAAGTCCTTTACCTAGTTGTTACCCGGGGCTGCGCCACATGACATTTCTTATTGCTCAATTGAGTTTCTCATCCATCAAATTCAAGCCACAGGTGATATCTCTCAAAACTGTCGCTTGTAAATGAGGCTCATTCTCTGAATCCACATCCCCGTTGAAGAAGACATTGTGTAGCTTTACATTTGGCGTAGGACATAACGACTCAATTCCACGGACTCACATGCAGGAGATTTGCAAAAGTAAGGACATGTCATACTATCACTGCTTAGTGCTAAGCTTGTAGCATCACTAGCCTTCTTCGTCTTATGCGCATCATAGTGGATGTCTCATCTGTTCCATTGCAATTATTGTTATGCATGCAGTACCAAAAGTGTTCCATGGTAGATCTCGGCCGCAGGCTGGGGACAAGGTGTAAGAGATTCATGAATTCTTCCTATTAAGCTTCGGGCATGTGACTACTGGGTTAACGGAGAGGTGCATTTGATTTACAATTGCTACGGCAAAGGAGCTGGTAAAATAGAGATATATATAGTGAAAGCTCTATTCGATGGAGTAGCAGGGGATTGTCGGATGTGGTTATCTAATGCTTTAATAAGAGCGCTGGTTCAGATGTAGAGAGTGATGTCAGGAAGATATATATTAAACAATGGTGATGATTAATGCAACTCTGATTCGGTTACGGAGCAGCTGGTGTTTTGAACGACGGCTCTGGTTCGCCGCTCTTACTGTATCACTGTGTCCCATTATGAATAGGATCAGTTCACACAGTCTTGGAATAGAAAAACGGAACCGTGATCATTCGATCCAATTCAAATCCCTCCACGTAGATATTACCACTATTATTAACTAGTACCCTGGATCCTTCGTCGTCTCCTCCTCTTTTATTCCGTTCCTCCATTCGTCCTCGGCGCTTTCAATGATATTCGTCGGGGGTATAATGCTTTTCCCATGCTAAAAAAATCCTAATCCAGAAAATGCCACAAGAAAAAAAATCATAACTTTTAGTGCCCTCCTTCTCTTGTCTGGGACATAGACCCACTCTTTCCCCAATTCCATTTTTTTTCTGCTTCCCCACAATCTAGTTCTTCATTCCCGAAGCCCCACACCCGTAACTAGCCATGTAAGCCGCATTGACGCTGCGGTGATGCTCACTTGCATGCTTCTTGACGCCTTCCCACATCTTCTTGATGCTGAGATTGAGCTTGTGCTGGGACTTCGCTTCATTTTCTTGCTGCTGTTGCAGAGCGACGAAGTGATGAGCATCGTGAGCTGACTCATGAGAGGCACGGCGGGAGTGGGCGGCCGGGGTAGCGGGAATGGAGGAAGATGGGGTTGAAGAGCCTGAGCTCAGGGAGAGGACGCGTGGATGGCAGTCGCTGTTGTTCATTTTGTAGGTTTGTTGTATTGAATTTGAGGTGGGTTCGCGCTGACGATGAGTTGATGTGGTTCGTCAAAGTGACTTGTTCGTTGAGGTTGACGGTAGAAGTAGTAATAGTGGTAAGGCTTGTAGACTTGATGCTTGTTGATGCTCTGTCCATTTACTCCGCGCTCTCCACCCCCTTTATATAACCCCAGTCACAAGAGGAACAAGGAAGAAGAAAAAATTCTCTCCCCCCTTCCCGCGACACCAAGACTTCAGATCGTGAGACCTGCACACGTGCATCATGTTTGAGTTTTTTCTTGTTGCCAACGCGGCGGCTTGCTGGTGTGTGTGGGTCACCAAGGAAAGCATTGTTAGCCAGCCAAGTTCCAGAACGCCAAAGAAACCAAGTACAAGGACACACCGCAAGACGTCATCATTGAGGCTCTCTCAATGCCCTGACTAGTCCTTCTCTGGCAATCATCATACTGCAAGCAGACAAGCAGCAGTGCATGATCTCCGTTAACCGCTTAGCTCCCGTGGGAACTCGTGATGTCCAGGTGAGCGAAAGGCCTTCGGCTTGCGTCGGCTCAGCACCATCAGACTTTTTATACCGCAGAGGCCCACAGCAGCAACCTCACAGGCGGTTACATTGACACACATGTTACCTCTAACGGTCATTTCGTGTGTCATAGTTTACCTTGTTGTTAAATTGAGCGTTTCGATCGTGCTGCGAGGGCGTTAGGGTATTGGTGGCTATTTACGCCGAGCACCTGATACATGCCTGCATTGCGGCTCAACAGAAAGGTTGGCAGTCTTGCCACCAATGGAATTGGTAATGGCGACATGTACACGTGCGATGGCGAGAGGAGGATCAAAGTCGAGGCTGCGACACGCAACGCACGAATCGGCGCAAGCGTCTTGAGCTAAGAAGGTGATGCGGCTGTGCTTAGATGAATGAAGCCAATGACTGGAGGTGACGGCTTGCAACCAAGTCAAGAAAATCTATGTGTATTATCAAAAAGGAATGGCGAATAATTACACCGTCAGCTATCTAAATTATGACTGGTATAACGCCACTCTGTGGTCAGAGATGCTGAACAATATGTCAAGGAAAGAACGCTATCAATCAAGAGTGCATATCAAATGTCCTGCTCTCCTTGTGTCCGTACGGCAAGTCGCTGTCCTCGTCATCGGAGTGGAGTCCTTCCAACTCAAACTCATCTGCATCTCTTATTCTGGGATCTACTCTACTGTAGCCGTTGGCATGTCCATTCATCTGAGGCGCTTCGGCATCGGCCTTGTCATCCTGCTCCCACGAGTACACGGCATACAAATGAATAAGCATATTGACGACTGGTGCCACGTTAGCCAAAGTAATACAGGATAAGCATGCAACACTTACAGAGGAACAGTAAGAAAGCAATACTGAATAGGATCAGCACATAAGATACGTGAGTGACATGCGCATGAGAGAGAAACTCCATCTGTTCTTCCGTCGCGCCCATGAACATGAATCCGCCGGCAATGAGCAGGAAGGGTGTCATGTACTGGAAACTGTTGGGGTCAGAGCCATCCGAAGAGGTGGATGACCTGTCCTTAAGCACGAAGGAAATCTCGATTACGCGCACCGCACCCGCAGCCATCAGAGTGTATCCAAAGACGGTATGAATTGCGGTCGAAAGAGGCAGATGCTGGGGGTGACCGGACATGGCCCATCCTGTCATGAATATAACAATGGCGGGAATGAGGTTGCGCTTAGGCTGCCCGTTGCGCTTTCGGCTGAGCCAGATACCGACTAGACCAGCTGCCCACCACACAATGCCCATGGACGTATGCTGTAGGTCATTGTGAACCCAGGGCCCTCCCCAATGGTGTTCCGTGAAGGTATTAACACAGCCCCAGCTGGCGATGACAATCGAATCGAAGAACTCTTGGCTCCTGCCCGTCCTCCGCAGCCACAGTTGTCCGACCAGTAGGATGATCAAGAGAATAATGCCGTAGGCAATGAAGGCACTGCCCATGATGAAGTGCGCTAGACATTGTCCGAGGTGGTCGTCTTGGCAGAAACCCATAGCCGTGATGCCTCCAAAAACGAATTGAGTCCATGTCACTATTGGCAGAGCTTTGCCAAACACGCCATGCACCACGACCACAACATTGCGGATCTTCCCGTTTATGCCTTTCTCGAGGTGGAGCTTCAGGTAAACGCCTATTGCGACTTGCGAGACCAACATGAGCATGATGAAGGGGACGAATTGCGCGTGGACGTTATCTGGAGAAAATTGTCTGCCGCCATGCCGGTGGCCTAGGAAATAGCCGATGATGGCGAGGATGGAACCGAGTGTTTGTACCGGGACATGCCATTTAGATCGTATTATCTGGTAGAATTGTTAGCCTGCGCCTGCTGAGTTTGAGCTTTTTTTCGAGTATCATACGCCCAACACCATGCCCGTGGGGAAGATGATGCCCCATGCGAGCGACTGAATCAGGATGTGAGTCCATAGAATCGAATCCTGTCAGAAGTTAGTCTGTGCCTAGGGCATGCTGGGCGTTGGCAGCGCGTACAATCGGATCCTGTGAGATGGCGTCGCCTTGCTGTATCTTGCTGACTTCGTGGACGTGTGCTGTGGCCATGGTGCTATGGAGCAGCGCCACAAGGGCTGCTCTTGTTGCAATGAGACCCATCTTGTTGGTCGTGCGTCAGCCAATGCTTGGGGTGGCGCCACCTGCAGGCTGTGATGATGGAGGAGACGATGGAGATATTTGGCGACGTCAAGAGTTTCAGAGCTGCATGAGTGGGTTGCAAGGCTGGAATCGGGTGGGGAAGAGGAGTCGAGGGCGCGTCGGTCTCCTGTTGATGCCGTTGCAGCGTCGCAATCTCATGCTCACGTGAACTAACGGACCCCTTCATTGGCTTCCGCCGCACTCCGCCCGGCAAACCACCCAACTGCCGCTTCCGACGCATCCCCTCACTCTGCAGCTCCTCTACCAGCAAGCATGGCTATCGACGAGAGCGTCACAGAAGTCGCAGACTCTGATGAGGAGCTGATGACGTCTTCGCCTTTCCCCGGCACTGACGGTGCGGAGGACAAGCTTTGCGCCATGACCTCTGCTCAGCCCCAAGAGCCCCAAGGCGCGATTCAGAACGCCCACTGCACTTCCCAAGCTCTTGGACAAGATGATGCCAATACGGCTACACAGAGCATCGCTACCTTGGATGTGGCTCGTTGTGGTACCCCAGCCGACATCAACGCGTCCAATATTGGTCAAGTTGACGTAAAGTTTGAAGTCAGCCACCACGACTTAGCGGTACACGCACAGATAAACCCCCCAAGGTCTGCGCCCAGGACCGTTTGTGTGTCAGTTGCGAACAGCAACATGG
Organism: Curvularia eragrostidis; assembly: GCA_020744315.1. Classification (NCBI taxonomy): domain Eukaryota; kingdom Fungi; phylum Ascomycota; class Dothideomycetes; order Pleosporales; family Pleosporaceae; genus Curvularia; species Curvularia eragrostidis. The sequence goes on along the minus strand of JAIRCK010000049.1, from coordinate 48,147 downwards.
GGCAACTGGTGTCATTAGCAGAGCAAACACAGCTCAGCACAGATGCACAGGGTCTGGATAGTAGTTCCGTGCCCAAAGATGCTTGTTCCAAAATTCCAGAGGACACAGCCAACTCATGGAATCCACAGGCTTACGAGGGAGAAACACTGGCAGGAAAAGGCGACGCCGTGAGTAACGGCTCACCGCAAACTAGATTGGAGGACGTCCATCAATATACAAGCCAGAAGTCGGACATTATTTACCCAAGCGAGAACGCAGTCTGTTCCAGACCCACGTACTTATCCGCATCTGCCCTTACTCACATAAGTTAGGTGCACAGATCTCAAGCTATGGGCAAATCTGACACGACAAGGGTTCTTGCGGCAGCAACGAACTCCTTAAACCCAATTACTACGGGCTTGACAAGATTAGTCCCAACCTCAGTCTCCTCCAAAGACGGGATAAATGCCCACTCAGATGCTGATTCAAATGAGATTCAGGGCCACAGATTACATATGAATGGGGGTGATTATAGGTCAAATATTACGTTTCAGGGGCCAGCAACCAAGACACAAGACGTACACCCGTTCACACCGCAAATCCAGATGTTACAAGAACAGCGCAAAGGCCGAGGTCCGACCCTTGAAGAGGTATCACAGCCGAAGGAAGCTGCAAGTCAGGGTCTTGGCACAGACGATACAGCCACCGAGCCTACTTGTAAGTCTCAGCACCAACGTCGCGTAGGAGCCTCGCCAGCCACCATGGGGACAATTCCCTCAAAGACTCCTCAAGAAACCACTCTGTCAGAACTCAAAGCACAAAGAGCCTCCTTGTTGGCTTCTCTGCGCAGCCTCCCAGCTATCCAAGTACTGATGGAAGAAATGGTGTCTTCAAATACTGTGGCAGATGGCGGATGTGACGAGCCTACTGACGTAGACGTCACGAACGCGGCGAATAAGATGGTCAAGCAGCACATTAGGCTGCTACATGAGTATAACGAACTGAAAGACGTAGGTCAGGGGCTCATGGGGCTCATCGCCGACCAACGAGGTGTCAGAATTGTCGAGGTTCAAGAAGAGTTTGGCGTGGATGCGGAAGACTGATTGACGAGCAAGTCTAGAATGTGTCAGGGTCTTGCGGCCAGGAACGGGCGAGGTAGCGTCTACTAGCGACGGTGGCGGAAGTAGATGTAGGAGGCCAAATGAGATACGTCGTGGGAAATCTGGTTGACCAGTTTGTCCTGAATTCTTTGCGTGGTCCATTCTGCTATTCTCTACCAGCTGACCCACTGGCATGGTGATACCCACTCGCCCATCCGCCTGCTAACATGGGATTTTATTTCTGTGCCAAGACGTCAGGCTCCACTTTGAATATTCTCCGCAATCTCGCAATGGCAGAGACAGGCAGGCAACAGATTGCGGCGTCAAGACGCCGAACTGTGGCGGGGCTGAAACCCACAACAAGCTGTGGTCTGTGAGATCTCTCCGCGGCTGAGCTACTCGTACCAGCCGCGTGGTAGAATCTCACGCAGCCAAACCAACGGGTACCGAGGATGTACCGATTGGGCTGGGGGCGCTCCGGAGCATTTCCAGCTGCACGTCACGCCCAGCGCCCCATTGCTTGGATGACAAGGAGGATACTCGCATCTACGCAGTACTCTGCACCTGCCAGAGAAGAGCTGGGCTGCTTCGCCGTTTGGCAAATTGCAGGATTGAGATTTCATGGCTGTGCGTGTGTCCATCATACAGTACAGTGCTGACGGGTCGGACAATCCCGGCAAGTGGCCAAATGCAAGGCGCCCGGGATTTAGCCAGCCAAGCATGTTCACGCCCCTCGTGGACTGCGGCCCTTTCTCGGCCAAGTGGACGTTCGTGGTCAGGGGGCCGTATCTGATGGCGCAAGTAATGAGGGAACCACGCTTCGAGAAGGTATCAGTCGAGTCCTGGTCTGAGGCGTGCCACTAACGTCTCGGTTGGTGACTGTCAGCAGTTTAGGGCAGAACGGCTGCACAACCTACACCTACCCACAAGACAAGACCCTCCGCGGCCACCCTCCGTCACCAGCACACTCGTGTCCAACAACAATGTCCAAGAGTCGTTCTGGGAGCGACGGTGCGAACCTCTAGGATGTATGGCGGGGCCGCATATCGTGCATATCTCGGCCATGCCTCGCGGCAATCATGATCGGCAGACCCGCATCATATGACCAGGGGACATGTTGACTGCTAGTCCTGCTCCAGCGTGAGCGGATGCGGGTTCGCGACCTCCAATGTGTACTACACCTCGACTCTGATCGGTATCCAGCAATAGAGTTTTACATGGCGCTCTTGACGTCTGGCTAGAGCATCCCATCGACGCCTACGCGGCTGGTTATCCGCTTCCAGGCAAGTCTGCCGCGCGACCCTATGCGTAAATTTGTTCCATGGCCATGGCCACCTCCTAGCAGTGGCGTTCGCACAATGTGATTGGTGTGTTCAAGGGCTAAGGACCAGCTAGCCCGCTCGCTAGCATGTCTGCTCCACACTGTCTATGAGCCGTCTTGTCTGCTCTAGTATCAGCTTCGTGCTAGTCAACTCACCAGTCATGGGTTATCCGGCACCTGTGCACTTGCCGACACAGGTAGGTACTAATGTCCCCTTGCCGGGATCCAGATTCATATATTGGTGATCAAGGCCCACCGCCCTGATACTGTGCATACGCAGTATCCATTTCACTGAGCCTCCTCCTTTCCGGGAATCCACGACAGTACGTGGAAACAACATCATGGCTTCCGTCCAGGATTTCCAACTTGCCGCCCTCGCTGCCGGCTTTACGCTTGGGTTCGGCTTCCTGACGGTATGGGAGGCAGTCAAACAGACGCGGCGGAATCACAGCCCATTACGGTCTGCCTACATCTACATGGTATGGGGTGAGATCATCGTCAACATCCTCATTGGCATCGTTGGGTGGCTTTTCCTCAACGACGTGCTGGGACCGAGGTGAGTACTTCCTTCTTCAACACAGTCACGACAAGGGAACTTGTACTAACACACAGTGCCACAGTGTCCCAGTCTTGTTCTTCATCCTCTTCTTCTGGGTCTTTGAGATTCAGTTGCTCATGCAGATTATCATCAATCGAATCGCACTCATCGCCGAGCACCGCAGCACTATCCAGAAACTCAAATGGGGTACCTTCATCTTCATCACCGCTATCAACATCGCCGTCTTCTGCATCTGGATTCCATCCCACACATCTCCACCTGTCAGCGAGGTATTCGTCAAGATCAACGATGTCTGGGATAAGATTTCAAAGGTCCTCATTCTCCTCGTCGACGCTGCGCTCAACTGGTATTTCCTTAGAACTGTCAGGATAAGGCTGGTGAACCAGCACGGCTTGACCAAGTACGCGCCTCTTATCAGCTTCAACGGAAAGCTGATGATTGTCTCTATTGCCATGGACGCTCTTCTCATCGGCCTCATGTTTCTCCACAACCAGGTCGTCTACATCCAATTCCACCCCGTCGTCTACATGGTCAAGCTTAACATTGAAATGTCCATGGCCTCGCTCGTCGTCCGTCTTGCCCAAGGGAAAGCGCAAAACGACATGCACCCAGAAGACTTTGGAACTTCCACTGATCCCGAATCACACACACGCTCTGCTGGTGCCGTCCAATCACTCCAACTCACCAACCGCTCAAAGCGCAACCATACTGGCATGCGCAGCCCGGGCCTTAGCAAGATTGACAGCGACGAGAGCCTGGAGCTCGGCGGTATCCAGTGCCGTACCGAGCTACGCATCACGCATGAGGAGAGAAAAGACACGTCAGAGCGAAGGGATTTTGCAGAGAGCAGCTCGCGAAGCAGTAATGAGGCGCCGGCGCCAAGTGTGTTTGGAGACGAGACACCTCTGCACAAGAAGGGGTTTAGAGTACAGGAAAAGGAGATGTAGTCACGATAACAGGCCTTTCTTTCCTTTCTTCTTTTCTTTCCTTTTCGCCAGCCATTCCATCTACTAAATCTTGGAATTTTTTTTTCGGTGGAAATATTCCATCTGCAATACTCTATCTGTAGCCATAGTAATGTGATACCCGTAAAGAAATCAAGTTATTGTAATGAGATTCGAACCAATAAAACGGTCTACCCCACCTACTTGTTTTGTGTTTCTTTTTGTCATATTTTCTGTCATCCTTTTGTCATCATGAATCGTAATGTCGTGAATTGCGAGTCGTAAATTCGTGAATCCTTCAGCATGGGTGTCACGCCACCCCCTGCGGATGAAGCAGCGAACGAGGGCAGGGAAATGCGGGGTCGTTTGAACACAGCGGAAAATCGATTCGGACAATTTTTTTTTCTGGGCCGATAACCTATAGGATCACTGTTGATCATTGACTCCTTCCAGTTTTGTTTCTGCCTCCTCGGAGCTGGGAACGTTGCTTTTTATCGTTCCTGCGTACATGAACTTTTCATCCCGACTTTTCCCGTTTGAGCCTGACTTGACAGGGATCTTTCCCTTTCCCCCCTGCTTCCCCATCTTCCCCGTCTTTTTTTCCAAACTTAATTGCGAATGCAAGATGCATTCCTCGCATGCGAGTTTCAGCCTTCAATGGGTGGCACACGGCTCGTTATTCTTTGCCTTTTACTGTTGTCCGCGGAGGGCGGGGGGCTGGACATCTTACGTATTCCAGGCCTTGGGTTGGCTATGTCAATGTTTTCAGTAGAACGACGCTACCTTGAATCGTAGTCAGAGTGGCGAGAATAAGCGAAGGTCACTGATAAAACTGTTGTGGTGGCGAGAACTGTCATAGTTATACGCGGCTAGCTTAGATGTGTCATGGAACGGTCGGCTCTATCGCTGCGCGCTCCCGTCCTTTACCTGCTAGTCCTTTTACGTCTTCACGTGAGCAATCAGGGGTAGTTCTGTGAGCCAAGATGAGACTTGCATAGTGTTGCAGGAAGGAAAGCCGGTGGGCACGTGACTGTGGCGGTGTCTGCTGTCTGATCTTACGGCTGTGTAATGCAGATCAGGAGATGGTCTGGAGAAGCGCTGTGTGAATCTGAGTTTAGCACCAGTATGTTCATGTGCGGGCCGATTCCGATCCAAGATGGTCAATATATCATACTTTCGGCCTGATAGCGTAGTGGAGCCTTACCCACTATCGCAGACGCAGACGATCCAAGTGATCCCCGAAACTCTGTTTTGCTCAATCGCCGAGTGTTTACCTGGCTAGGCCTTCGGTGCAATATATGGGCCGAAAAAAGAAAGGAGCTTATGCGGTTCTTGCCGCGCGACAACTACCGTCATTGAGTTAAGTTGACATAGTTCTAGCAATACAGACGAACCCAGTCTTGTCCCTGTTCCTTATGATACTCAACGGCGAATACTATGATAAGAAGCTACAATATGAAACCTCAACAACAGACGACACATCTTTCGTTCTCACGGACCGATTGACTAATCAGCTACACAAAGTAGTTATCCATTGCTAGAACTCTGAGTGAAACATTGGGTGTAGCACATACAACAGAATATGGTTCGTAGCGTTGAATAAATCTCGCAAAGAGCAAAGTCTCAGGACATGTGTGATGGACCATCCTACGCTTAGGTCAGGATACATGTGCTCCGAACCAAGCCACTGTCTTCATTCAGATCGACAATTCGTGTAAGTGAGACTGCAGTGAATTGCTGGACTTGGTATCAGTCAAGAAGATAAGACACGTTCTTAAAAGAGCCAATACCACGATGATCCAGCCAGCTGTGATAAGTGCATAATTGAAAAGGTTCCAAGACTTAGTTATGGTGGCGAAGAGTGGATGAAAAGCCCCCTCAACTAAACTTAATGAGCGATTTTAGCAAAACGCACGGTCTGCCATATAGCAAGGTTGCACCCTAGTTGTTGCTGCAACATTGGGTTCTTCATTGCCTGCACTCCTCTTCCAAAAAGACAATACCTCTGGTATCGGCCCGTAGGCGTCGATTTTATATTCAACTATTAGCATTGCAAATCATAACGCAGCCCTACTCTTCGTTAGTTATTTACAAGAGTGACTTCACCTGTTATCTCTTATGTGCACTGGACTCGAGGAAGATGTCAGAACCACCATAAAGAATTACGACGACCAGTATTTCGACATACCAGAGTGACAATATCAAGGTACTTGCATAAATTAATATCGCCCCCATGCTCCTTTGGATGAAAATGGAGTCTTGTTTTCGCGGACGGTTGTGAATACCCAACTTGGATGCCTCCACATCAATGATCAGACTCATCCTGACGATTATTTCACATCCGAATGGAGCTAATGGATATGGTTGACATCACGTACGATTCAAAATTTTCTATCAAGAACATCCTCGGGATACCTTTCATGACCTTTTACAGCCTTTTACAACGAATTTCAAGTTTTCAAGGACTAGCAAGACGGTTATCACTTTACGAATGTACAAGAGTCTTTCAAGTTGTGATCTGAAGACCGGCTTTCTTAAGCTTAAACATCTGCCCGTCGCATGAGGTGATGTTCATTATGTTCCGGCAGAGACAAGAGTCTTATCCTCCTGACAGGTATCCGTATACTTGTCCAAAATTAACAGTTTGTTGTCTCGTAATACACACGTGTTTGAAATATTTCGTACTTCCCGAGAACAAAGATGAGACAAGTAAAACTTGAGTGCCATGATTCTTTCATCTCTTACGTAGCGTAAAGCCCCTATTGTCTCCATGGAAATGGCTGACATTTCGACGTAGTTAAAAACCTTGTAACTGTCACAGTCCGCCCGATTTAGACTGCATATTCTCGCAATAGCACAATCCCTTTATCCGTCATTTGAGCGCCATATTCTACAGCAAGCACGTACTGCAATAATGCCGTCTCTTAAACTACTGCACCCAGTGACAGTTTCATCAACCCTGTGTTCACAGAAATGAAAGGTGCACATGGAGCGGCAGAAGAAGAGATGTACGGGAGAGCTGGGTTGACAAAACAATTGGGAATACTGAGGAAGGGGAGAGAATGGAGATGACTGAAGGATGCTTTATGTATTTTTTTTTTAAAAATGTCAACGGGTGCATGGACAAACTGTTTCGCGCAGTGTCAGGCAGTGTCACAGACGACGAAAAAAAAAATACGTAATCGAAAAATGAACAAGGATTGGTATTAATTCCTAACGCCCTTTCTAATGCATTATGCTTCCTCAGCTCTCCAAATCGTACAGTAAACACCCTCCAGTGCGGAAGTTGTATACAAAAGCCTTGCCTACGGCATCTTCGGCATCTCCGTTCCCTTTCCCTTCTAACCACCTCGCCCTGTACCCTAGCAACAAATCATGCAATTCCTGCAAATATTTCCGTTCAGCCAAAGGCATCTTTTGGATGAAAGAACGCCATGAGTCGGGATCGCTGAGTCGCGTCTCTTTGATGAGGTTCATGACCTCCTCCTTCGATTCAATAGCAGCAATGGGTGCAGATTGAAATGCAGAGAGGAGTTCTGCGGAGCGGGATTGTGCAGCTTCGACAATGGACCATTTGTTTGACTTTTTGGAACGGTGCTGGGCAATTAGAACATCGACGTTGGCCTTAGAGGTGTTGGACTTCTGGCTGGGAGCTGGTGGTGGGGCTTTGATTAGACGAGCTGCTGTGCCTTCGCGTTCTTCTCGGTCGCGGAGTTCGTTGCGTAGATAGTTTAGGAGATCGCTGGTGCGTAGGTCTGTGTCTTCCTTTTTGGCGATGGATTTCACTTTGAGCTCGGGTTTATCTGGTGCAACGCCGTGTTTGATCACAATGATCCAGCTGTGTCTATCGTCTCGATAATGACGGAGTATGTCTTCAATAGAATGCGCGTCGATAGCAAGCTCGGCGGTGTAACCGTGAGATATAAGGTCTGATACCATTTTGATTCCAGTGGTTCGAAGAACACTAGCGTCAAAACTGGCAACTAGACAGTCGCAGCGGCGAGGCATCCAGGACATGGTTGGGGTATCTTCTTCGGCATGCTTCTTTACAAACGTCGATTTTTCCGGCTTCTTGATGTACCGAGCCATCGAGTGGACGAGCCTATCCCATCCTAAGTTTACGCCGACCGCATGATATGCAGGTAAAGGATGCGCATGACTGGAACCTGTTGGTCGATATTCTTCAATGAGCTTGTCGTACCTGCCACCAGCAGCTAGTACCTCCCGCTGCTTTGTATCGAATAGGCACTGGAATAATATGCCACCAGAATAGAACCTTTCGTTGAAGCTACTGAGAACGCTGATGTAGACCTTTCGCTTGACATTCCAGTGCTTCATGTAGTTGATTACGGAGGAAAGGTGCCTAAATATCGTATGGGTTCGCTCGAGATATTTCGTTCCTTCGAAGAGCCTTTGCAACTTCGCAAAGGCCTTTTCTGGTGTGTCGCGCCAATCGAATCTTGCTAGGTCGTCCAATGATGTTGATGCAATGCCTATATCGGAAGAACGCAATTCATTGCGAATCGAGTGCCAGTTGTTTTTCATTATGTTGAGTTTGCTGAGAACAGCCTTTACTGCTGTGCGTTTTGGAGCAGGAATCCTGCAGAATTCCATGACGATTTCCAGAAGATCAGCATGATTAAGGTGAAAACACATTGATGTCGATCGGAACGAAGGGAACTCATCGATAATTTCATCGACGACCTTCAGCACCTCTGATTCCTTGAGAGCGAGATCAATCGCATCGTACGAGACGATATCAAAGTCTGCCTCACCGTTGCTACGGGGAGCACTTCCAGTGTAGTTCTCGCGGTAGACATGACCGATTGTAAACGTCTTTTCAAGGAAAGCTCCACCTCGACCAATGCTACGTGCATACGGCAATGTGAGATCATAAGGAAGCTGCACTAGCGTGCCAGAAGGATCGAAAAGCTTCACAACACTACTGTTTGCATAATGATCAGACCATGGCAATAGGACTTGGCGCTGGATCTCCACCGCACCATGGCTGCGGAAGATCATAGCCAGTCTGTCCTTGACGAGGTTCTGTAGAAGCACTTCGTTGGCCTTGATTGTCTGGTTAGCCGTGCTAAGGTCCCAGGCATAGTCCCTTGCTTGCGTGTCAGGCTTTTGTGAAAAGAGGGCAGCCATCATCTTGGCGTAGTGGGGAGAATTGCGATCGGAGAGGGCTTTGAGGGCTTCCTTAACAGCCTCATCTTCCATCTGAGCAGGTACCTTGCCGCTCCTCAAGAGCTCAGTACAGCTGGGCCTTTCTGACGGTCTGTGGCTGATAAGAGACTTGATGATGCCTCCTTGGAGTGCTTTCTCAGGGGCTTCGAATTCTGCTGGAAGACTGTGTTTTCGCTCGCGTAATGACCGAATGACCTTGTCTCTCTCCATAGCAGTTCTCAGAGGAAAGCACATCTCAAAAAAGATGATGCCCATGGAGTACATGTCCACCTTGTTGTTGTAGTCACCGGTAACACTGGAGCTTAGCTCTGGGGCCACGTAAAGAGCGGTACCCACACTCCTTGTCATGTCGCCGCCGTTCTGGTTATCACCAGAGGATTTTGTATCAGGTCTCTGATATTGCCCGCTGGTGGCTAGTCCGAAATCGCCGATTTTGGGTATTTTCGCCAAGTCGATGAAAACGTTGTCTGGCTTGAGGTCTCTGTGAATGATGCCATGTCCGTGTATGTGAGCGAGGCCTTCAAGAATCTGCCTGAACAATCTCCAATACTCGTCCGGATCGTCGTATAACCCTCCACGAATCAGATCACGGAGGGTTTGCTTCTCGCAGAACTCCATCTGAATGTATAGAATTGACCTTGATTTTGCAGGGTTGGAGTCAGACATGGCGCGTTTCTTCAATCCTGGGGGGCTATGGCCAATGCTAGCGGAACCCGTATCGTCTTCTGTGATGGGTCAGCCCGAGAACTACAAGAAAGAGAATCAAACCCTCCACTGACCTGAGTCTGATCCGAAGATGACAGCACCGACATCGTCTTCCGATTCTGCATCGGATCCAAACTCAATCTTCGGATACCCACTGGAACTGATAAAGTCTAGCCCACCAGTACTCTTGCCGTGAAGTCCACCGTCAGTCGTAGTGGTAGTAGGAGAAACATCCGAACCCCAATCGGATTCGTCGCCATCTGATGACCCGGAGTCGTCATCGTAGTCCGCTTCGGCTTCCGGCCATGCTGTGTAATAACGCACCACACAGCTATGATTGAGGCGTGACAGAAGCATGACCTCAGAGAGAACTTCACTCAATGCGGCAGCAGACTTCTGTTTAATCTTCTTGATAGCGTAAAGACGGCCATCAACCTTGTTGCGTGCTTTCACAACCTCGCCATATCCACCCTTCCCTAGCCGACCTTGTTCGACCCAGTCGTTCGCATATCGCGAATACGTTGGAACCATACCTGAAGAAGACTCGCGCCGTAGCCTGTAGCGTCCCATTGAAGTTGAAGAATTCCTAGATCGTGTTGGGGTACGAGGTCGGTCATAGACGTCTACGTCATCGCGTAGAAATTCGGACGGAATGAGGTCAAAAGCAGAGTGTCGTTTCTTGGGATCTGGCTTGAAGAATTTGCGTAGAACCTCTTGCAATGGTTCTGAGCAACCAAGAATATCAGACAAGTCCTTCGGAGAGTTGTATTTGTCAGGCGCATCGAGACCAAATAGCATTTGGAGGAAAACGACTCCCAGGTCCCATACATCGGTCTTGCGAGTGTGTTGCAAGTCTTGTGACAGCTCCGGGGCTATCCAATAAAACGAGTGTTGAGACTTTGGTGGCCTTCCGTCTTTGGAGAAGTTTCGCAGACGATACAAGGAATCCTGGAAGCTGGCATCGGCCAAGTGTACTGTTATACCTCCGCCTGGCGACTTTTTGAGGAGGATGTTGTTGGGGTGAACGCGCTTATGAACCACACCGTTGCGATGGTAAAAGTCCAGTGCTTCCAGAAGCTCGATAGTCCAAGAGCGAACTCTTGCAACCTGAAGTGGGCCATCGTCGGCAAGTTTCTCGCCTAGAGAACCTCTGTCGGCGTGCTCCATCAAAATGCTGATTTCCCACCCAGATTCGGGCAAATGCTCTATCTTGAAGTCCAGCACTGTCATTATAGCAGACTGTCGCAACCGCTTGACTTCCTCCATTTCGTCTTCAAACGCCATGATAGCCTTTTTCAGTCCAGGATCGGTATCTCGATCTCCATCGCCCACTCGAGCACGCTTCAATACCAACGTGAGCGCTACTGGCGTACCCATGGGTTTAACTAGTAGTTGTTCGGTGAGAGGCCCAGAACGGAATGGAAGCGGATTTTCCACTGCACTGCACTGGATTGTGGTGTCCTCATGCTGGATGGAAGTGGTTCTGTCAAACGATATGTAGTTGACACTGTCGCCGCTGGGAAAATCTGGTGGTGGAGTCATGACTGAGGCGCGGTTCTTTTTGCGCTTCGCCATCAAGTCTTTCCTTCGCATTTCGTCGCCAACCATTTGTTGCAAAAGACGTTCTTCCTGTGCTTTTTCTTCGTCCCGTTTCTTTTGCAATTCGGCTTCCTGCTGCCGTAACTGCTCAGCTGCGGCTGCTTCTTGCATGGCTCGTTCAGCGTCCAGGTTCTCGTAAGTGCCATCGGTTTCGCGAACTGCGATTTCGTCCTCGAGTATCTCTTGGATAGAGGTGGCTATGTCGTACATCATGACTTCACCGACTAATTCCTGAGGCCGGTGCTTGAGTAAGGCATACAGTTTGTCCCAGGTACTTTTTCGCAAGCTGCTGCAATCCTCTAGGGTCAGTTCGGGCAATGACTTGGGATAGGTGGCTGTGAGCTTGGCACAGAGTGTGACAAAGATGTTCTCATCTGAAAAGGAGGTGAGTTTCAAACGCAACACACGGTCAGTAGTTTTCTGTACCCGGGTTAGAGGGTGGCCTGAAATGGTTTCCAATGCTGCGGCTGGAAAATGGGAAACCAAGGACGTACACTCCAAGCCCCTTTAGCTTCTGATTCTTCATAATCGTCCATAAATACGGCCTTCAGGACTTCGCGTTCGTCTTCCTGTGCCTTTTCGTAGGTCTCGAGGGGCTGCGAGACGAGCGGAGGTGGCATGTCCCCCACAGAGCTCGCTGGGCCCATGCCCTCGGTGATCTGAGGCGTAGATGCATTCTGCGTTTGTTTCTTGTTCTTTGGTGTTTGAGGCGGTGCCATGGTGGGCTACTTGTGGATGATTGAATGGGCCGTCATACATGGGGGTATTGACGGAGAGACTCGCAGCCGTAGCTGCTGCCCTTCACACTGCAGACATGTCGAATGGTAAATAGAGCAGTGAAGGGGAATGTGGGTATGACGGAATGTAGAAACTTTGCGGCCAGCGCATGCGCAGGTATGAAGTAGCGGTCGGTGGGGGCGATATGTTGGCGAGCCCCGCCATCCTGGAACCATGCCCATGTTCCGCGTCATCCCTGCAGGTGCGAGCTGAGCCGCCGGACGCGACCTCAAGCCTCGAGAACAGCAGGGGCACATGACAAACAGCATCCCAACATCCTGCCTGAGAATGCGTCTCGAGATAGTCGCGTAGCGTCTTGAATGTGTTGACGGCTGTTGTCTCCGTGCACAGCCCGCATTATAACCATCCGTTCAACTGGTAGCCCTGAAAGCCCTCGTTTTCAGCGAGTAAACAAGCCGCAAAACAAACACCATCCTGGCGCCCGCACAGTACAGCCAGAACAACCACCACCACCACTGCTCCTCGCCACGCCCCCCGTAGCCCAAACTCAACGCCGCCTTCTACAAGAGGACGTCACCATGTTTTCTTGGATTACGGGCCCGCGCATTACCAACGCGATAGAGGACTTGCAGCCTGGTTCGTCCCATCCGCGTGCGCGACAGCCGAGACTTGCTAACGGTAGAAGAAAACAACTACGAATCCACCTTCATTGACCCCCCCGAGACGCCAGCCCACCAGTTTGCGGTAAAAGCCTTCAAGCACGCCATATTCGGGACACCTGGGCCCGAGGACGCAGACGATGCATCAAAGAAGAGCGAAAGGAAGGCAAAGGTAGACGCAGCAAACGCCAAAGCCTTCGTGCTGCCCGCGCCCAAGGAGAGTGGCCCACCCATATCGCCGTCGAAACAACCAGGTGGGATCCTGATGACACCAGGTACCGCCAGCAAGGGGAGAAAGCAAGTGTCATTTGGCTCGCAAGTGGTGGACAATGAGGGCAAGCGCGGCAACATTGGCAGGAGCGGAATTCCCAGCGACTGCCCAGGCAAGTTTCCAAGCCCATGGACTCCGGGCACTCAGTTGAAGCTTGACCCCGAGAGCGAGCAACGGCCGCGCACTCGCCTCACCGAAGCCCTGCTGGATGCACGCACGACTACACAACCAAAATCAGGGCAAAAGCCCAAGGCGAGAGACGACAGCGACATCACAATCGATCTAGGTGCTCCCCGTTCCGAATCGGGAAAATACTGGAAGGAACAGTACGAGAGCTATGCAGATAAAAGCGAGAAGGAAATGAAAAAGGTCATTGCCAAACAGCAACTGGCTAAGAAGTTTGCCATGAAGAAAGACAGCGAAGTGACCGAGCTAGTAACCAAACTAGAACAAGAGCGTAAGCGGTACAAGCAGCGCGAAATGGAACTGGAGCAGCAGAACAAAGACCTTCAAGAGCGTCTTCGTCAGGCCATGGCTGAAAGCATGTCGTCAAGCATGGAAATTGCGTCCCTTAAGACACGATTAGCAGTCCTGGAGGGCTCGGGCTCTGCGACTTCATCCAAGTTCCCACAAAGCAAGACGCCGTTTGAAATTTACGAGGACGGAGCCAAAGACATTTCACGGCCTCCATTGCGTGGATTGGACCTAGATCACGAAACCTCATTTGCTCCATCCAACAGCATGGCGTCATCTACTAAGGAAAACACATCACCTAGGTCTCGCCGTGCCCGCCGTGGCACTATCCCTGACACACTAAATCGACCAGTCCTCCCTTCGCGGCTCGGCACAGCAGAAGGGGAAGCCTCCATCGTCTTGGGCAAATCACCTCGAGCGCCTCAGCGTCCCTTTGAAACTACCTTGGAGAAGGCACTCGCATCTACTCAACAAGAGAAACTTCCGAAGTCACCCTTGAAGATTCACAGACCCGAACCAACAAAAGAGAACCATACGCCTGAATCGGGCGCTGCAATAACACCTTCCAGTCCACTGCCAATGCCATCCTCCCCCGAGGACCCCTGGATAGAAATGAACAACAGCTCAATCGCTCAGATGGACAAGATGGCAATGCCTATTTCCACAGGCCAACCATATACAAGACCCGAGTGGAACCCACCGCCCAGAAAAAATCGTGTTTCAAAGCTTGATTCGACCGTCAGGAAAACAGAACCCGCTCAGTCCCAAGAAAGAGCTGCTGCACCAGAAAAGAGCAAGAAGACAGAATCCCGAAGGCGGAGCATGATCGAAGATGCTACTCATGTTTCGGAGCTTGGAGCAATGCCAGCCGTGCCTGGAAAGGAAGTCGACGATGCACCAAAGGATCAAGTGGTAAAGAGTGCCGGAAGTGCCCCCCGCCAAACTCTTAACAGCGCCAAGCTCGACGACGGGAAGGTTGCCACGCGCCGTGCAGAAGGGTCTACACAAGTCCGTGATCGAGATCCAAGGAAGAGACTGGAGGAGAGGAAGAAGCTGAGGAAGCAGGCCGCCATGAAATGTTAATTGATAATTTTCGTCTTATTATTGGAGTTGTTGATGAGCCTCTCATCAGGCCTTCGTTTGTTTTGCTGCTTTGGATATGGGAATGGTTAACGCTCATTGGAATGACCCATCATTCCACGGATATTTTTTATTTCAGGACTGGACGATACCTTCGTATATTTTGTTGGTTGCAGAATCCATTTTATATTCTTTTCATTGTTCCAAGCATGCATCACGATACAATCGTCTAACTTGCAAATGGGTATCATGCCAAAACGCCATAAAAATGCCAACGACACCCCTTCCCATGCCTGTGACAACAGCACCTTCATCTATTTTTTTCCTGCGGCGATCTCCTCCAACGCCTTGAAAACCGGCACGGCACTCTTCTCGAGCTGATCCCTCTGAAAAGCCGTCATCTTGCCCAACACGTATTTACTGACAACACTGGGATCTCTGCTCTCAGGCCTACCAATCCCCACACCAACCCTCCACCATTTAATTCCCGCTAGCTGCTGCTGGCAACTCTTGATGCCATTATGTCCCTTTGCGCTCGCGGCCCCATCTCGAATCGTAACCTTGCCCAGCGCAGACTCTAACTCGTCGTGCACAACCACCAGTCTACCCTGTAAGGTGCTTTCTCCACTCTGCCTACGTATCTCCCTCAACCATTCATTGTATGCTCGCTTGACCCCGTTCCCACTGACATTCATGAGGCTCGCGGATTGCCAAAAGGTCCAATCTTCGTAGACGTCACGTTCGCTTTCTACACGGCGGAAGCCCGTCAGGCTGAAGGCAAGGTGGGTGGGTTGTGGCCGTGAGACGAGCCCTGAGAGACCTTTTTGGAAGGGCGTATAGTTTTTCGCGTGCGAGAGGTACGAGGTGACGATGTGTCCGGCTGAGTGCAGAGTGTTGGCAAAGGAAGGGCCTGGATTGCCAATGGATGCAACAAGCAGGGGGTAGGCGGTTTGGGCGGCAGGCTTCGCCATTAGGAGGGGTGGAATGGTTGTAGGATGTTGGTTGGTGGGGTGGCGCTTTTGGTTGGATGGGCTCCTTGGTTGCTGGACTAGCGATTCAGCCTCAGTGTCGTTAGGCGTAGGTACTGCGGAGTCGTGCCTTTTTTTCTTTTCTTTGCGCTTTTCTTTGCGATTTTGCAAGGGCAATGGTGTGGGAGGAAGTTGTTCGTCCGCACCGTCGTTGGGAGCGTGAGGTGTCTGATTTTGGGAAATATCGAGACTGGAAACGGCTGCAGCAAGTTGGAGTAGCTTTTTTCTCCTCTTCTCTTCGTGCCTTTCCCGACGAATTTGCTTGCGCGTCTTTTGCTCAGTGAAGTCGCTACAATCGTCGCTGCTGCTATCACCGTCTTCTCGACCGGCTGGGGCTTCGGGATTTTTGGCTTCGGCCTGCAGATCGGTGGCAGGGATTAGCAGCATCGCTGTAGGGCTGGCCACGTGCACACGTGTGCCCGCGTCTGGCATGTCACTAGAGAGGGAGAAGGAAAATGGTGGAAGGACAATGTACAATACATACCACCGCGGTGACCAATCCTCTTTGTATCTAGGAATGATCCATCAAACGGTCCATGCCTCGTCATAACCACCGTGAAGCACATCTCGCACAGCCACATGTAAGAGTCATAGTGGATTGATTGGAAAGGGCGCAAGTCCGACGGCTTTCCGGTAAGCCGCCCTTTCCGCAACCAAAACTATGACATGATATTACTAAAGGGTTCGCAAGGAAGGTTTTCGCAATTTTATCTGTGAAGCAGTGACTTTGGACGAGAATCGGACGGAATAGATCGCAGGATCTCTTGGCGCACATCATCGTTCAGGAACCAGGGTCCGGAACGCTCATCTTCCTAAGCCACCGAGACTCGCCACTTGCGCGTGCACCGGTCCTCTTGTCGAACTCACCACCTGAAAGACTGCTTTTGAGTAGTCGTATTTCATCGGACCAGCTTTCAGCCACCTCTACTCAATCAGCATGTCCGAACGCCAGGCAACGCCACCGCGAGCGACTCGCTCAGCGGGTAAGCTCCCACCGAATCCTCCTACCCCCGAGCAGATTAGGCGCATGGAAGAGGCTCGCCTGAAGGCAAAGGCCGCTGCGCAACAAGCACAATTATCCAATCCATCCCAAGCGCCCAGAACGG
Source organism: Curvularia eragrostidis (assembly GCA_020744315.1). Lineage (NCBI taxonomy): Eukaryota > Fungi > Ascomycota > Dothideomycetes > Pleosporales > Pleosporaceae > Curvularia > Curvularia eragrostidis. Next base: position 31,394 of record JAIRCK010000049.1, on the reverse strand, counting down.
GAGAGAAGCGCGCATATTCTTCTATGACCGCGTCACAGACTCCAGCAACTGTTCGAAATGCCGCTGCCGCATCACCTCAGAAGCGCGACCAAAATGGCTTCTTACAGCCGCCATCCAACGACTACATTCAGCCCGCGAAGAAATATGCGAGGTCGGACTTTATCGAGTATGACTTCAGTAAGATGACGGATACAAAGGGTGGTTTCTTGAGTACAGAAGATGACCCACATAACAAGGCCATGTGGAGGGGGCAGACGAAAGAAGAACAGAAACCTGAGGGAATGACAATGACAGAATGGGAGAGGGAGCGCATAAGGCGAAAATTACGTGCGAACAGGGCGGGACCATACGAACCTGGTATCTCCATCTTAAACAGCGTCGACGGCAAGGAAGAGGACGACGAAGAAGCCGCATTATTGGAGGCCGCCGAGAACGCAGAGATTGAAAACGGCACATTCAAGGGCAAATATGGCGACGGCAAGCGAGACGTAAAAGGCAAATGTCGCGAATGCAACAGCCTGGAAATCGACTGGAAATGGCAAGACATTTTCGGTGTCGGCGTCTGCAACATCTGCAAAGAGAAATTTCCAGACAAATACTCATTGCTTACCAAAACCGAAGCCCGAGACGACTACCTCCTCACCGATCCCGAACTGAAAGACGAAGAGCTCCTCCCCCATCTCGAGCGTCCGAATCCACACAAACAGTTCTTCCACCCCATGCAACTCTTCCTGCGCCTCCAAGTCGAAGCCTATGCCTTCAGCCCCGCTAAATGGGGATCCCCCGAAGCGCTAGACGAAGAATACGCAAAGAGGCAGGTCATAAGCAAGGAGCGCAAGCAGAAGAAATTCCAGAATAAACTAGAAGATTTGAAAAAGAGGACAAGAGTAGAAGCATACAAGCGCGCTAGACTGGCAGGCGATGGCGCAGGCGGCAACGCACAGTTTGGCCAGAAGATCAAGGGACGGTATGATCGCCACGAGCATGAGTGGGGCAGAAGCGTGCTAGATCCCGAAACGGGCATGACGAAGAAGCGCTGTGAGGAATGTGGTATGGAAGTTGAAGAGTTGGAGTTTTAAGCATTTTGCAAAACACGTTCTTAGACATGTAGATATGTGTTGTAATGATACCCCCCAACAGGCAGGCGTCCTGTGATCTTCCGACCCGGATGTACTACTATATAAATTGCTTGACTTTATGAACTGTGGCGGTGTTGCTTACTGTTCTCCATTTTTCCCCCCACATAGCGCTTACCCCTCTTTCATTCCTGCCACGTATTACTTTCGCCCCGAACGTCGTAAACTGAACCTTCTTCATGACCTACATTCGTCTCCAGCAAGACAAATATCACGGATATATTGTGTTAGAATTCAAAATTAGTCATCAACAACATCAAGGGCCGGTAACTCAGTGGTAGAGTGTAGGACTGCAGTTCTCCCAAAAACCGCCTTCCCGAAGTCACCGGTTCGACTCCGGTTCGGCCCTTCTATTTTTGCCTTTGTAGGCTACTAGTGCCTTTTTTGCTGTACATGGTCTTAAGTCCATGTAGCGAGAGAAACAGCAAGATGTGGGTGCTTTTTTTTGAGTTGGCCAGAGGAGACAAAACATGAACACGTGCAATACCATCTTATACTTGTAATTTTTTCACTTCGCAAAATGGTGCGATTTGTAAATAATTAATTCTTATTCAACTCAAAGAACGAAAAGACAAGTAGGAAAGGACAAATTCAGTCGCAGCCATGAACTATTCTAGACAATAATTGTATCAAAACTTTGGTTAATTGTATTGAGCGTCTACACTAAACACTCCTTTAGAGCGAGTAGAGTTTCCCTCGCGTACCTGTATATCAGGGTCCCTGAGAACAGCTAAGGAGACACTAGGAATTGAAACGATAGGCTGTCCCGACTCGACGTGTGCCATCCTTTTCCCAAAAAAACGCCTGAAGATACTCGATGCGGCCTTTTTGGTTTTATTTTATTTTATTTTCTGTTTCTGTATTGCTTGAGCCTTACACTCCTCGTATGCAGAAAGGTGCAAAGGCTATTGAGCAGCTGCGTTAGTCTTGGCTTCGTATGCTGCCTTCGCAGTGCTAGTCAGTGAGTCTAGCTCGCCGCTGGTCTGGCACATGGAACGGAATGAGCCACCATCTTTGCGGACAAGATCGTATGGATGGCCATATTCAATGACCTCGCCCTTGTCAAGAACCAGGACCTTGTCGTAGTCAATAATGGTCTGAAGACGATGCGCAATCGTAATAGTAGTGTTTTTGATCTGGCGAATCGTCTCTTGAATCTTGGCATCGGTGGCGTAATCAATAGAAGCTGTGGCTTCGTCCATGAGCAGAACCTTGGGGGCCTTGAGTAGCGCTCTTGCGAGACACAGAAGCTGGCGCTGGCCTTGCGAGAGGTTGGAGCCAGACTCTGAGACGGGGGAGTTGAGGTTGTTGAACGTGTTCTTGTTGTCCGCCTCCATTGCAGCTTGTGCTGTTGTACCATTTTGCTCAGCAGCATGTCCGCTAGGCATTGCTACTATCGCATCCTCTTGTGTCTCGCCTCGGCCCCATTCACAACTGGTTAGGATGGAACCAGGGTTGGTGGTAGCGCCAGTGTGGCTTCCACTCACATCTGCGGTAACAGCACCTGTTGTAGAGGCTGGAATCTGAACAGCGGCAGAAGGCGTAGATCCTTGAGCGGGAGTTGCAGTGCCGGATGCAGGCTGTGAAAGCGACGAAATCAAGTTGACCTCACGCAGCGCGGTAAAGATTTCTTCATCGGTAAAGATCGAGAAAGGGTCGAGGTTGCTCCGAATTGTGCCAGTAAACAACGTTGGATCTGGATTCTGTTAGCGGCTGCGAGACTCAGACATTACAGGAACTAGCATACCTTGTGGCACCATGACGACATTCTCTCGCAAGTCGTGAAGACCAATCAATCCGATATCAATATCGTCAATCAGAATCTTGCCCTGTTCCGCCTCTAATGCTCGGAACAATGCAAGTGCCATAGAACTCTTTCCAGCACCGGTCCTGCCAACAACACCAACCTTCTCTCCGGGTAGAATCTTGAAGGTCAGATTTTTTAGCACAAGATCAAAATCATCCCTGTATCGCGTGCTGTAGTTGATGAATTCAACCGATCCCTTGCTTGGCCAGTTGGAAGGCGGGCGGTTCGCTGGGATCACCGACGGGGCTTCTTGCTCTACATCAAGGTACTCCTTGACACGTTCGACCGAGTTCATGTTTTGCTCATTGGCAGAGTACAGTCGCACGAACCACAACACATTCTCGGTAAAGGTAACAGCGTAGGTAAGCGCCAGACCAGCAGCACCGGCATCGATGCGCCCGACGCTAAGGACAACAAAGGCACCAGAAAAGAAAGCAACCATAGCGCCAACAACGTCAACGCGGAAAGCAAGCCATCTGTTAGCGGCCCAAAGATAGATAAAGGGTCGATGCTGAGTATTAATCTTGGCCAGGTTCTCACGAATGAAGCGCCGCTCGTCACCATAGGCTCGAATGGTGGTCATGCCTGATAGCGTCTCGCCGAACTGCTGGTAAAGGGGGCTTCGGTGCACCGACTCGAGTCGCTTCAAATCGCGCGAGGAGTTGATGTAGAATCGGCCGATGAGGAAGTAGAGAATAGATATGAAGAATGCCGCAACCAAGAATGCAGGCGTAATGACCGAGATAAGAACGACGATGGTAATGATGGAAGCGAGGCAGTGTACGACACCGATAGCGACCGGCGCCACTTCTTGATCGATGGACTCGATATCTTTTGAAAATCGGTTCATGAGCTGGCCGAGAGGAGTCTGATCAAAGAAGCGGAACTTGGCGTGCGTAACCTTTTGGATCAAACGCTCGTGTAATCGTCGTGATGCTGCCAGGGAACCACCGAAAAGGAAGCCCTCGCGCAGGAAGGTAATCAACATGAAGACAGCGCCCAAGATAGCGTAGACACTCAGGAAATACACAGAGTTGACCTCTGGATCAGAAGCCCTAAATGTAGTCTGCATCGTGTTGTACGAGTACAAAGACTGTTCCGGCTGACTGGAGAACGGAAAATTCCAGCTGCAAGTAGCACTGTTTAGGCACGTGCCTACACCACTTAGCGTCGGGGCATGGGTAATAGATGAATGACGGTGGTTGCCCATCACAGCATAACCTTTGTCTGCATAGGCATTTGCCCAGGTGCGAATCCACAAGTTGGTAGAGACGGAAGAAATCTGCGCGGCGACAAAAGCGATGGTAGCGCCAACCCAGTAGTACCACGGGCCCATAGCACGGAGATACATCAAAATGATACTTAACTTGACGCCGCCCTCGGCTTTCTTCTCATCTTGGTTGTTGCTGGATGGAACCTTCTTTGTGTCTGCCTTACCGTTGAGGGTGGTGTTGGCATTTCCATTCGCATCATTTGCCTCTCGATCTGTATCCGAAGTGGCCCGGGAAGGGGCTTTTGATGCGCCACGCGAGGCAGTCCCTGATTTGGTGAGATCTTCAGTAAGCTTTCCGGAATTGATGACTTCGTCCGCTGTTCCCTGTGCAACCACGCGTCCATTTTCAAGCACTACTGCAAATTCAGCGTGGGGCAGACAAAGGGTGACGTTGTGCGTGACAAGAATACACGTGCGGTTCTCCATGAGTCGACCATGAAGGGCGTAGTGGAAGATCCATTTAGCAGTGTGAGCATCGACGGCGCTTAGTACGTCGTCGAGGAGAAGGTGGCGGGCTTTGCTGTACATTGCACGAGCGAGGGAGATGCGTTGTTTCTGGCCTCCAGAAAGCGTCACCCCCTTCTCGCCGACTACAGTCTCATCGCCAGCGTCAAGAATTTCAAGATCGCGCTTCAAACAGCAGATGTCAATGACTTCTTCGTAGCGTTTCTGATCCCATTCGCTTGCAAATACGATGTTTTCTTTGACAGTACCGTTTACTAGCCAAGCCTGCTGGGCGCAATACGCTACGCTTTCTGTGAGGCCGGTTTCGGGGTCAGGGATGAGATCTTCTCGGCTGACTCCTCCGGGCAAATACACGTCACCCTTGAGCTTTGTCATCTCACCAAGCAGACCCATGAGCAGCGACGTCTTTCCAGATCCAGTGGGACCCACGACTACGTTCAGCTTGCCAACGTGGAATTTCACATCAAGATCGATGAGCTTAAAGGCATCTGCTGCCGATTGGTCAGCCATGTCAGCGCCTCCCCAGCTGAAGGTACCGTTTTCAAATCCGATAATGGGTTGGCCGTTTTCGTCCGTCTTTCGGGTGACCAGCTGCTTGTACTTGTCTGTCTCGGGCTCCATGAGGTACTCCTCAATACGGTCAACCGATACTTTGGATTCTTGGACGTGTGCAACCATATCTGCAAGTTGGTCCAGCGGGATTCTTAGAATCTGGAAGAGCGAGAGAGCGGTGAAAGCGACTGATGGAATCAAAGCCTTGTGTTCAACGTTCGTGTAGACCAAGAAGGACAAAAACGTGATCAAAACGGGAGAGCCCGACCATATCGTAGCGGCGACAGCCCAAAATATGTATCGACGACGCAGGTGCTTCAGCTCAGTGTATCGCTTCTCGTTCACCAGCCCAATGAAGCGCTGCTCCCAAGCAAAGAATTTGATGATTCGAATGTTGGTAAGGACCTCATTGGTGGTATGAATTCGAGCATCGGTAGCAGCAAGAATGAGCTTCTGGATCTTGGAAAATTGACTTGCCACGTACATGTTGACCGGAAGTAGGAAGATCATCATGCCGATACCAGCGATAGAGCTATATCCCAGGATTCGATAGAGCAAAAACACCGCCACAACGACTTGAACAGGTGTGTTTGCCCACAGGAAGTGCAGGTAAGCAGATATCTCGCTAACCTTGAACGCGTCTACAGCCATGAGGTTAATGATTGCACCAGTGGTGACCTGAGCATCCGATGCCGACGCTGCGTCTTCATTCTCATCGTCAGATGTTTTGGACGTTTTCTTCTTCTTGTTCTTGCCGAAATTGAATATGCGCTTCAACCCCTTGGGCTGCTGATCCTGCTCATCGTCCTCTTGCGTCTTCTTCTCCTCACCCAAGACCTTGTCAGTAGTAGCTGCTGCCCTACGCTTAAGTGCCTTTGCATAAATTTCTCCAATAATGACGGCACGTAAGCGGATGCAAATCTTGCGGCCAACCCAAAGGGCCTGTCCATCAGCCAATGCTGACAGTGAGCCGGAGACGAAGAGCAAGATGACGTAGAACCATGCAGCATTTGCAGGTGTCAGATCTGGGTTCTCAACGTACTCGAGAATAACCTTGAGCAACAGTGTCGGCGCAAAAGTCAGGAATCCAGAGATGGCTGCCCAACCTGCTTGTATGAGCAGGCCGCGCTTAAAATGCTTGAGAAGGTGGTAAGCCAAGCTCGAAGTCTTCTTGACCTGACGGTATCTTGCAATGACGGCTCCAGCCTTGTCTTTGGAGGGTAGGTTCCAGACATCGGTAAGCTCATATGTCTTTTTGTATCCAGTCCAAACAATAGGATCCACCCAGCTGAAGGTGGCAAGAGAGAAGACGCTAGCAATAGGCTCGCGCGCTGGAGCAATGTCTCCTTCGTATTCTAGATGGACTGTCTTGTTGCCCTTTCTAGAGCACAGGGCGATAAGGAACAGTAGTGAAACGAGAGTGAAGTCGCCAATCATCAGCTTCTGGTGGATGGGGGATCGTGGGTGTATGATTGCCGATCGGAAAAGCAGGATGCTGAAGACCCATTGGCAGCCGTAGATGAAAGCAGTGTGGTACCAGAGAGCGGGGAACGAGAAGCGGCTTGTGCTGGAAAAGAGCAGGCGGAGCGAGGCCAGAGCAGCAATGTAGGCCCAGACGGCGATGCTAGCAATGGCGGCCGTCTTTGCATGCACACCCCATGCGTTGGTTAGGAATATGGCAATGTGGAGGCCGAGCTGCGCAAGTACTGCGACTTCCTCCAACACGACAATGGTAAGCTGTCCGCGAGGCCTGTCGACGGCGATGGTAGATGCTGTCTTAACGGCGCGAAGGGCAAGGTCTTGGTTCCGCTCGAGTTCGTCGTGGGCGTCGTCGTCGTGGTACTCATCAGCACCATGGTAGTTGGGGCTCCGCAGGGACCATGGATTGCTTGCATCGTCGAGGGCGCTATACTCGTGGTGGTATTTGGATGTGGTCGCAGCCGAGTAGAGCTGGAAGAGGAGGTAAAGAATGGATATGGCGCACACGGTGAGCGGGAGCAGTGTCTGGAGATAGCTGTGGCGCGTCAGTGTTTTTGTGGATTTTCTTTATCGCAACGGCCATTGGCCGGACCAGGACATACTCGCGCTCAAAGCAGGTGGAGAAGTCGTCAATTGCCCAGAACGGGCCTTTGCAGTGAGCAAACATGGTATCGGCCTGGCGTTCTACGACGCCTGTTGTGCCCTGTGGCCGAGTCGGATGGTCCCCAGACCTCGCGCGCTCAAAGTCGCACTGGCACTCGCACTCGTACTTGTTATCGGCGAGCGGTGAAGCGCATTTGAGAGGGGAGACACGGCTCGACAGATACAGGGGCGCTTTCCTCTTGGGTGCGCCGCAGTAAACAGACGTCGACGAGCGATGTCTCGATCTCTGGACGTCGTGATGCACTGAGGGTGCGGTGGGAATCGCGGGAATCGCAGAGAAAGCGCGCGGCCTGGTCGACTTGACGACACTTTGCTAGTCGCCGCAAGAGCCGTGCCCGATGCGCACTGACACTGACGTTCACGCGCGACGGCCGTTGTGATGTAATCGGCCGCTGGCCCGATGCGGTAATTGCGCCAGAGGAGATCCGACGCCTTCTGATGCCCGGCCGCTGGTAACAGACGCGACAACGTGCGAATAAACAAGAGAAGTGAAGATGCTCCGGGCCACCAAAAGAGCTGCTTGGCTATGCTCCCCGGCAACCAACCTGCTTATCACATGCCTGCGTAGGGCACCCCAGCCCGACACCATCTCCGCCGTTCGCATGCGCCCTTTAGCGTCATATGTGCGCCCTTATGCCGTCCCGCGGCCAGTCCCGGCGCGTATACGCCTCGTTGCAACACCGACTTTGTGCCGGCCTTGTCAACCCACCGCGTTCGACGCCATCTACCCTAGTCTTTTGGTAGACAGACGTCTACAGCAGCAAAGTCAACGTTACTGGTGCCGACCCACACGCCATGGTGGGACTGGGTGACGGATTACCCCACCGCGTAGCCCCATCTGCAGTTCATGTGCATATCGCCTGCGACACAGTTTGCAGCACTAGTCAATCTCATCCCTAACGCCTGCTGCCATATTTGGCCGCTCTCCCTGCATCTGCCTGCGGAGTCTGGAAATAACACCAGAGGCTAATCAGGTTCTCCATTTCTGTACACTCTTCGTCCCTCCCACACAAAATTATGTACGATTTTCTGTGTCTTCTTAGGCTGCTGCTTGTGTGGTTTACAGGTTCGATATCTAGAAGAAGCAATTCGCTAGATCCAGACCTCCTTGGCATCGCGGTTTTATTACCGGGTCACGTGGTTCCTTACCTCGCTACTACATAGTAGATGCTTCAACAATCTGCACGGACACAATACACACGATTACATGTTCTTAGTGCTTCTAATTTGCTCAGTAGTACTCAATCTTGAAAGCAGTTGGTGACCACGAGCGAGTCCCCGCTGTTGTATGTTTTTCGTCTTTTTGATCAGCGTCACACAGATGCTAACATATGGCGTGGTATGTAAAATAGGTAGAATCAGACTTTAAGTCCATCAACGACCATGGTGACAAGAAACGAGAAAAGCATGGTAGGGCCTGCAACATACTGACAACAAGGTAGACGACTACCTTGAAATAAGAGGCCCATGGTTCGTTCATACTAGTTCAGCCAGTGAGCACTAACTCTCACGTGGGCCGTATTCTGCTGTAGTGACCATATTTAGAAAAAGAAAAAGAACCTCCTTTGAGGCCGCACTGCTAGCGTCTATCCCTTTGTAACTGGAAATAGTTGATGATAGGCGAATGCCATGTAAAAAGTATAATCTATTCTGTCCTTGATCATTTGATAGTCAACAGTACAAGCCCATCATCCGAAACTTGACATTTTCATTGAAAGAACTGCCGAGCTATGAATTGAAATCACATGCTTGGAGATTGGGTGCAAGGAGTTTGCGCCTCTCCTAGACCCACTTGCCCCCCCTTCAGCCTAATATCTACATACGACAAGATAAGGTTGTGTGAGTGCGACAATATTCAGGAAAGACTGCCATCCATTCCAAAAAAATGTCAAGCTTGACTGCAACAAGGCATTTGCATATTCTAGTGAGGAAGAAAAACAGTTGGTTTTTTAATCTACGCGCGAGCCTTGGCTACGGGTGTCCAAGGGGAGTACTTGTTCTTGACGCTATTGACGTGATCAGTAACAAGAAGAAGTAGCTTCCAAAATGAACGGCCGAACAGCCAAACGGGAGGGAGAACATACGTGCTGTAAGGCTTATATCCCGATCGGCTCCATGTGAGCGTCGGCCTATGCTCCTTTGGCTCCCAAACGCGAACCTGGCGCTGCAGAAGCTTGTCCGTAGCTGGCGATTGGTCGACCATGTACGACATCCAAGCGTGCCTGTATCGGTCAGGTATCTGTGGTTAACACTCTACGATTGGCTGCCAAAGCAACATACCATCCAGGCTCAATCTGAGAACTATTGGATTAAGCGTCAGCATGATTCCACGTCCTCACTAGAACAACACCGATTGGGAAACCTACGGATCGAACTCCTTGTCCTTGTAGTCTACCCAGCGAGTACGCACTGTGCAATTCAGTTAGACAATGCAGTCCTTTGCTTCTTCCTTGCGGCTAGTCACCCGCCCCTCGTGCGGTGTGCAGTAGTTCTTACGAGGCAGCTCATCTTGCAAGTTCTCAAAGTACTTGTTGCCGTACTTGTCCATGCCAATAAAGGTTCCGGCTTTGGTATCACCTGCATTGCATCAGTCTCCAGTGTCCCCGCTTCCTCTAGCCAATGGCTTCGCATCCGGAGCGTACCGATATTCTATTGCGCGCGAAATGAATTGGATCAGTCTATTTGTGGAGAGCAATCGAGGAGGGTTCTACGAGCGTACCGCCATTTGGTGGGCATATTCCTATGCGAGCGTTAGTGATGCTGCTGCAACGACAATGTAGCTGGTTCAAGGAGCTTGCCTTGATTCCAATCTTGCGCAGGTTGCGCAGTGTTCTCATGAGCGTCGACATGGCGGCTGTTCGGAGCTGTTGATGCGGGTCGCTGATGGCCGCTTGTCGGATGTCGTTGAGTCGCGATTGATGATGCCAAGACATAACACCCACGCTATACTATTTCCAAACTAGCGTAGCAGATGTTAGTTGTCCGAAAGTGCATCGAACATTGAAAGTTTACGACTTCAACACACGCTAATTTCGACAGCGCAGTAGTGAGAATTTCTACGAGGATGATAGCTCGAAGTTTATTGAGAGCTCAGGCGCCCAAGTCTATGGGTAAAAGAGCTTTTTGTATACCTAGCAGACCCGTCAGGGCAACGAGGAGGTATTCGACTTCGACTGGAGGAATGGCGACGCAGGTGCCTCAGAGCCAGGCGGCAATGCTTGCGACAATAACATCAGACTTGGATAAGATTGCTCCGAAGTTCGAGATGGAACCTGAGCAAATAGAGATTCTCCAGACGCCAACTGAGTTTTATCAAACATTGAAAGTAGGTTGACATCTCTCATTTTCTTTCTCTGTCGTCTTATCTTTTTTTTCTAAAGTATACATTGCACGACCAGGACAGTCATCAGTACTTCACTCCATGAGTTTAGTCCGTTCACCCCCTGTAGTGGTAGAATCTTTTTTTTTAGAGAGTTAACAGGCACTCTCTTGAATATTCTAATCTTTCAATGTCATGTAAATACTTGCGAAGGAACATCATTTGGCGACATCTCATTCCATTTGCTCCATAACGTCGATAACCACTTCACGAGGAATACGTGAGACAACACATCCCAAAACACAACAGCCCAACTCACTAACACAATTCAGGACAAAATCTCAAAAGCTCAACATAGAATTTATCTCAGCACCCTCTACATTGGCAAGACAGAACACGACCTTATCAGTACCATTCGTACAGCTCTCAAGAAAAATCCCAACCTGCGCGTCTCTTTCCTCACAGATGCTTTGCGTGGAACGCGGGAAACGCCAAACCCGACAACCGCCTCCCTTCTGACCCCTCTCATTGCCGAGTTTGGCCCAAAAAGAGTAGAAGTACGGATGTATCACACACCCAACCTAACCGGACTGCGCAAGAAGTATATACCCAAGCGCATCAATGAGGGATGGGGCCTCCAGCACATGAAACTCTATGGCATCGACGACGAGATCATCATGAGCGGCGCAAACCTCAGCGAAGACTACTTTACCAACCGGCAGGACCGATACCATCTATTCCGGTCGAGCGAACTGACTACCTACTTCAAGAAGATACATGATGGCGTTGCAGCACTAAGCTTCGACATCCAGCCTTCTGAAGCGCAGGGAGCAGGCGGATACAGCATGTCATGGCCTACGTCGAACGCAGCACCCAACCCCCTCGAGGATCCATCCAAGTACAGAAAAGCAGCCGAAAAACACCTCGCCCATCTACTCACGCCGAACAACTCACCATCAAAAGTATCGTCGTCATCATCGCCTTCCACATCAACAACCTCAATCTACCCCATCCTCTCTCTCGTCCCCCTCCTCCCTTCCTCGACCGAACTCCCCGCTCTAACCACCATCCTGACCTCGCTCACCCGCGCACCCCTTTACCCCAGCACCTGGACCTTCACCGCAGGCTACTTCAACATGACGCCCTCCTTCCGGCGGCTCCTTCTGTCCACGCGCCCAGCTTCTGGTACCGTGCTCACCGCGCACCCGCACGCCAACGGCTTCTACGGCTCCTCGGGCGTCAGCGGCATGCTGCCCGCCGCATACACACACCTGGCGCGCACGTTCCTGCGCCGGGTAAAGTACCAGGGCCTCCGCGACACCGTCGTCCTCAAAGAGTGGAAAAAGGGAAAAGTGGGTGAGCCAGGCGGTTGGACATATCATGCAAAAGGTATTTGGGTCACGCTGCCTGGACTCGAGGGAGCGAAGAGCGATGTCAGCGAGGAGGATCCGTGTATCACTGTGATTGGGTCCTCGAACTATACCAAGCGCGCGTACGAACTCGATCTCGAGGCGAATGTGGTGATTGCGACGACGGATGGCGGACTGCGGCGGCGCTTGGGCGAGGAGGTTAGATGGCTGGGTGAGCATGCAAAGGCAGTGGATGAGACGGAGTTTGACAAACCGGAGAGAAAGGTGGGGATGAATGTCAAGCTAGCCATGTGGGCGGTAAGGGTCCTTGGCGGGGCGTTGTAGGGCGTGCGTGTAGGTGTGGTATGAGTGTTTGGGCATCTGGACGTAGTGTAGAATATGTATCATTAGCCAGCTTAAAATCACAACCACAGCCGGCATACAAAGAGAGGCAAAACCTCAATTGGGACGAGTGTCTTTACACTATTATTCATTATTATGTGAGAGCTATGTAGCGGGTATCTATACGTGACGTAGAAAGATAAAGAAAAATAGTAGGTGAAGTTTGGACACATGACGCAGGTATGATCGGCTGCATCTTATTCAGAGGTAGTCGAGCAGTTGCGAGTTGCCTTCCACACCACTAGTCCTCGATCACCAACAACACGACTCAGGGTATTCCAGACGCCGTCATCGGCAAAGTCCATGTCATCAAGGTTTAGGTGGTGCCGATAGCTCCAGACTTCTTCGAGCAAGATTTCTTCTCGCTTCGTTGCGTCTTGGTAGGGCTTCAGAAAGTAAGCGGACCGCGGTGCTACCAAGTATGTGGCGCCCTGATCTTCAATCCGAGGGAGTTTTCGAGTCCGACAAGGCGGGAGTGTTTCCTTGACCTTTTCAAGCATCTGCTCTCCCGGGCAGCCCATTAAATCTACAGTCTTAAGCGCTTCATTCTTGCCATTCAGCAGCCAGGTAGGCGGACTGTATGTCTTCCACCAGAAAGCCTGGCTGACAGTTTCGTTGGTTCTTGCGATGTTTATCTGTACAGGGACAATACCACCTTGGTGGTATACGCCCATCAAGAGTCCCAAGGCTACATTGAAGATGACCCACATCGCTATCCAAGGCTTCTTGGCGGTTGGGTTCGGTAGACGTATCGAGGACAGTATCAAAGGTACCGCGGGTAACAAGAAGCGGGCCTCTTGGTGTGGGAAGATACTGAGCAGAGCCACGCCAGACAATGCTGATATCAGGATCATGGTGATGTCTGCTTTGCGCAGGAAAAACAACAGTGGGGTTGCGGGCCCCAGCAGCTGAGGAAGGTTGACGAGCAAGTGCTGGTAACGTGGATGGATGCCATGCTGGGCAAGGTTCTCTGAACGTGAGTTGTAGCGAAAGTTGTTGAGGGGCGTAATGACGGCACCGGCGAACACCTTGGAGAAGGTGAATTCGCCTGGGGTATAAAATGCCGTATCGACGCAGATGGCAAGGAAGACGGTTAAAAAAGCAAATACGGCTAGGAAGACCAGAGAAAATGGCCTGCGAATGTCAACCGAGTGCGAATGGCGAAAACGAGGGGTAGACTTACTTGCGCTGGAAGTGGGGTAGCAATGTGGTAGCAGGCAAAAGAAGGAATGCTGGAAAGGTGATGCGATTAAAGATACCAACCACGGCCATGAAGCCCAAAATGGATGAGGCTAGGATGCCGGAGCGCTTCTGCAGGTTGGGTTAGCTGCATGTGCTATGCGGACAAGCGGGCTGACGTAGCCGTCGTACCTTGTCATCAGTAATGCGGCGGATCAGAACCAGGCTCCACAGCACCAGCAGCGTTTCGAGGCTGTTTGAGAAGGTGTGTGTTTGGAAGGTCCAAGTCACGTACGAAGACGCGACCAGCACAACGGCGACGCGGCGAGCGCGGGGCGAAGCGACGAGTTCGTGGATGGCCCAGTCCTCCATAACGACGCTCAGCGACAACATGAGGACCCGCAGTGTCCAGTAGACGACCGAGGGCGAGACATCATATCCGAAGCCCTCCCATAGCCAGCGCAGGATATACATGGGCCAGCCATAGGCAAGCCATAGGGGGAAAGTGCTGCGGATGGGGTTGTCCGAGGTGAATTCCCAGGTCTCGTGGACGGGGTAGGAAAAGACGCGTCCTGTGGTGGGGGTCAGTTTGAAAGGCCAGGTGTTTTGTACAGCACAAGGCAGGGCATACCAGCAACCACCTCCGGGCCCTGAAAGTTCTCATCAGGGTGCAAGTAGCTGGGCGACAGGGCAAAGTAGATGCGGACTAGGATGAGCAGGAAGTAGACTCTGCGCCACATGGTGGGAGCGGTTGAGGCAGAGCGTGGTCAGGAGTGGGCGGATCGCGCAAGCGCATGTCTGTTGCGGAAGTGGAGAGTTTGTTTGCGCAAAAGTGAGGCCAAGGCATGGTTTATTAGTGCAGGCTATGTAATCCAAAAGATGGACGCGGATAAGGGGGAGCCGGTTGTCACAGCAAGTGCAAGACGCGAAATCTTTTCAGACGCGTAGCCTATGGAGACGAGAGATGGAGCCCGTGGCTGCCAGAACCGCAGAGTTGATAAGACGGTTGCTGTCAGGCGGCTTGATCAGATGGCATGACGCTGGCAGGGCTGCCACCACCTCGCTCGCTCTTGCCCTCGACGATGACAGGCCGCAGCGACGTCACGTGGCGGGCTCTCAGTGGTGTCCCTCGCCCGCGCATGCACGGTGCAACGGTTGCGCTCTATTCTAGAACAGTGCTGTATACTATACACATGTACTGCATGCAACAGTCTGTACGTATGCTGGAAGTGGGCCGCAATCCGGCATAACGCCCGCTTCATCTCGCCGTCGTTGTGTTCAATCCATTGGCCCATGCATGTGTATGTATACATTACTTTGCAAAGGCCATCTTGCATTTACTACAGTACGTGAACATACAGTACAGTATACACATACTATTGTACTTGCAGCTGCTGGGACGCGGTCTTCTGGCTACTTCTACCCCTCCATGGCTCCCACGGGCCAAGCCCGGTGCTGCCTGCAAACGCACTCGAACAAGGCGCACACGCACGCCATTCATTCCAAATAATGACACAGCAGACAAAGACTCGGGCCGTGTCAAAAGCGCGCCAGAGTGAATAAATAATAGATGAGGCTAAGTCCAAGGCAAACGGCGGGTTTGGTGGTTGCAGCCTTGCGCTTGCCCCAATCGGGTGGGCTTGGCCTAAGCTCCGCAGAGGCACGACCATAGTTGCCTCTCTCACCCTCCAGTGCGCCAACGTGGAAACTGCCCTTCTGCCTCTATATAATCTCCCGCTACCAGCGCCCTTGACATCTTCTCTCACACCCGAACTCTTGCACAAAGCAGCCGCCCATCGACTCCCGGCCCTGCGCAATCCATCTGCCTACCCTAGCCACAGCTTACCCCACTTACACGTCGACTCTACTCCCAAGTCCATTATCATGGCTGCCACCAACGCCGAGGGCGTCAAGCTCATCAGCATCACCACTTCCGATGGTGTCAATATGCAGGTCGAACGCCCGGTTGCCGAGCGCTCCATCCTCATCAAGAACTTGCTCGAGGACCTCGGTGGTGAATCCGACGAGTCCATCCCCATCCCCAACGTATGTCGAGTCCCGCCAACACCGCTCAAACAACGGCCGCTAACCATGCCCAGGTCAACGAGGCCGTCATGAAGAAGGTCCTCGAATGGTGCACTCACCACAAGAACGACCCGCCAGCCACCCAGGACGACGACTCCGACTCGCGCAAGAAGTCGACCGACATTGACGAGTGGGACCAAAAGTTCATGCAGGTCGACCAGGAAATGCTCTTTGAGATCATCCTTGCCGCCAACTACCTCGACATCAAGGCCCTTCTCGACGTTGGCTGCAAGACAGTCGCCAACATGATCAAAGGCAAGTCTCCCGACGAGATCCGCAAGACGTTCAACATCCAGAACGACTTTACCCCCGAGGAGGAGGAGCAAATCCGCCGCGAGAACGAGTGGGCCGAGGACCGCTAGACGCGCTAGCACCACGACCAGGACTCAGACTCTTTACTGAATCTTTCCTACCTCTGCCCTGCCGTTTCGCCAGCAGTTGCGGTAGGCAAATGGGCTGTATGCGTGTATGAATGGGTTTTGTCTCCGGCGCACCGGAGTTCTGACGGTTATGATATCTTTGATTTCTGCATCTACGCATAGGTGCCCTCTTGGTACAAAGGACCGGGCGCCACTAGTCGATTATGAACAAGAAAATGCAGTCCTATCGTATGGTGCACTCAGCGGGTCCCATCGTCTGCAGCTCTTGTACAGATAGCTCAAAGTGAACAACAAAAGTCCTCCGTGCTTTTCCGTCTTCCTACTTTACCTCGGTTTTGACAAATGACGTGATTGGGAGTTTGTCATGGACAAGGAGCATCTTGGCAAATGGATATGGAATGAACCCATGAGTCACGCGAGCAATACAGAAAAAAACAAGCAGGCAAATACATCGAGTACATTGTCGCAATTCTTCCAACTGAGAATGTTTTTTTCACTTTCTATATCATTCTGCCCAAAAACGCCAGATCAAGGAACTAGTATATACACCTTTTTCCGCTTGCTCACGGTGACTTACCATCCGCGCTTAGCAAGCTTCTCCTCCTCGCCCATGGTACCGCAGTTGATGCCGACCATGGCCTCGCCCAGGTCCATGCTGACCTCCATCAACACCTTTGGATCATTGTAGTGCGTAACAGCCTGGACAATGGCCTTTGCCCTCTTGGCCGCATCGCCCGACTTGAAGATGCCCGAGCCCACAAACACGCCGTCACAGCCCAGCTGCATCATGAGAGCGGCATCCGCAGGCGTCGCAACACCACCGGCGGCGAAGTTGACCACGGGAAGCCGGCCCAGCTTGGCCGTCTCCTTGAGCAGGGCGTAGTCGACCTGCAGCTCCTTTGCATAGACGCGCAGCTCCTCGTCCGACATGTTCTTTGCCCGCGCAATCTCGGCATTGACGGTGCGCATGTGTCGCACCGCTTCGATGACGTCGCCTGTACCCGCCTCGCCTTTTGTGCGGATCATGGCGGCGCCCTCGGAGATGCGGCGCAGAGCTTCGCCAAGGCCCCGGCACCCGCACACAAAGGGGATGCGGAACCCGTGCTTGGAGACGTGGTGCACGGCGTCGGCGGGCGTGAGGACTTCGGACTCGTCGATGTAGTCTACGCCGAGGGCTTCGAGGATCTAGAAAACAAAGAAACGGACGTGTGAGTGGAGAGAACCATTGAGAGAGATATATATATGAGACAAGAACAGGATTTTTTTCTTACCTGGCATTCTACAAAGTGTCCGATTCTTGCCTTGGCCATGACGGGAATCGTGACCGTGTCCATAATCTCCTTGATCATCTTGGGGTCGCTCATGCGGGCTACGCCTCCTTGGGCTCGAATATCAGCGGGGACGCGCTCGAGAGCCATGACGGCTGAAGCACCGGCTTCTTCTGCTATCCGTGCCTATCGAATGGACTTGTTAGCAAATAGAAAAGAGCCATTGTTACACTGGTTTGCTTTGGGACAAGGCAGTGTCGTACTTGCTCGGCGTTGACAACGTCCATAATGACTCCGCCCTTCAACATGCGTGCCAAACCCGCCTTGACAGCAAAGTTGTTCTCGCCATCTTGGGCGCCGTGACCGTTGGTGGTGGGGAGCTCAGTTGCCATTGTCTCGTTTGGTTAGTGACGAGTATTTCGGATCCAAGTGTAGAGGACAAAGAAAAAGTATCCAGCAATTGAACTCGGTGGCGGACTGAGATTTCCAGAGGACAAAAGAGGCGAAAAGTGAAAGAATAGGAAAGAGAGAGAGAGAAAGAGAAAAGGATTGGGTTTGTTAGCAGTCAAACTACCCAGTAAGAACAGGCCACGGTAGATTATTAATGACCTTTAAGAGATTTGAGGTAAGATCGTGAGTCAATGTGGAAACACATGTATTACCTTTACATGTACCCGCGGCCATCGTAATATTTTTTTGCCTTTGGTAAGGTCCCTCCATCCCGCCATCTGAGCATAGCTCGGAGCTTGCCCCGCCATCATCCGCGGCCTTCTAGACCCCCACTATGCGCCCTTTGACACATGCGGTTGCACACGCACCAATCATGCCTCTGACAAGTGCGGGCGCCATGGCCGTGAATTGCCGCCGCGCCTAGTCACGACGCTTCGTCCTTTGGGATGCGTGCATGGAGAAGACTCATAGTGCGGTACCGGACTCGAGACACTTGCATACATTACTGCCGAGCCCATACAACTCAGCTGATGAGCCTTCGGGCCGAGTGGGTCCATGGCTACCTAACACCCTGAGCATGCCAGGGTCTATGCTTGCTGGAGTGCGTTGAGTATCGTTTCTAGGTCAATGTTGCGAGTATGCCAATGCTAATGCCAAGCTATACACTAACGGCTATCTTTGCTGTGACCCAAGAACTACTTGTACTTCCCCATTGTTGGCTACACTACTTGCTCTAGTATGGCGCCGTCTCGCGCTTCAGCCACTCCAATGTCAAGGGGTCGTTCTCGAAGAACTTGCTCGTCTTCTCGTACACTTCCTTGTGGTATTCGTTGATGAAGGTCTTCTCGTCCTCCGTGAGCAAACTCATATCAACCAAGTTTCTGCAATGAGGAGTCATAGTCACATGCTCGAATCCGAGGTACGGCTTGTCACCAAATTTGTGCTTGGTTTCCACTTCCTTGACCAAGACCATGTTCTCGATGCGGATGCCAAACTTTCCGTCTTCGTAGTAGCCGGGCTCGTCAGAGACGACATTTCCGACGGCCAACGACACCTCCGAGTATTGCACCCTTGTGCCGATCCCGATTGGGCCTTCGTGCACATTGAGAAAAGAGCCGACGCCATGTCCTGTGCCGTGGCGGTAGTCCAGGCCCTCCGCCCACAGGAACTGACGAGCCAAAGCATCCAAAGCAAAGCCGGTTGTACCCTTTGGGAACTTGACGCGCTCGAGAGCCATGTTGCCTTTGAGCACGAGTGTGTATGCTTTTCGCTCCATTTCTGTTGGCTCGGTAAAGTGCATCGTCCGTGTCGTGTCTGTAGTGCCGTCTCGATATTGCGCTCCAGAGTCGCAGAGGTAAATGGCTTTGGGGTCAATGACTGAGCATGCGCCTTTTTCAGGCTTGTAATGTATTACTGCCGCATTTGGGCCTGTCGAGGAGATGGTGTCGAAAGAAAGACCCATGAACATGTCGTGTTTCTTGCGAATCTCCTCCAGTTTGTCGGCGGCGTCGACCTCGTCGAGCGTCGCCTTTTTGTTGATCAGCTGGTCCTCTAACCACGCAAAATATTCGCTCAATGCGGCTCCGTCACGGATGTGGCACTGTCGCATGCCTTCCAGTTCGACCTCGTTCTTGACTGCCTTGGCATCTCCGACTGGGCTGCGCGTCTCCTCAACCTTGTCTTCACCACCAAGGGCTTTGCTAAGCGCCCACGAAGCCCGGTTCGAAGTTAGAAACTTCTTGGGCGTAGCGTCCTTTTCACTTGCTGCGAAGAGTTCTTTGCTCAGTGCCGTGACATCGCTGAATATTTCCTCATATGGGCGAATAGTTACTTTGTCGCCCAGGTGCTTCTTGACGTCCTCGGATAGCTTACTCTCATCGACGTAGAGGGTGGCTGCGGTGGGTGTGACGACGGCGTAGGAGAAGAAGACTGGATTGTAAGGAATGCTGTGCGACGTTAACTTGAGCTCTCCAGATAGATTCACGACACACATACTCGCTACCACGGAGGTTGAAGAGCCACGCGACCTCGTCAAGCATGGACACAACAAAGCCCAGACTCTTCTTCTTGTCCAACTCCTTGCGCAGATCGTCAATCTTGTCGCTGAAGCTCTTGCCGGCATACTCGTCGGGTTGTACAATGACCTTCTCGCTCGGGCGAGCAGGTCTCTCTGCGCCCCATACCAGATCCACCAGGTTCTCGTCGACGGCCTTGTACTCGCCGCCCTTTTTCTTGATCTTCTCAGCAAGTTTGCGGGCGTCCGCCGCAGTGACAACACTCGGATCGACGCCGACAACCTTGCCTCCCTCAGCCTGGTCGGCAGTCCACTCTTGGATCGTGGGCACGTCCTGGATGCCCTGCTTCAGCAACTCCCAGTTGCTGTCCAACTGCTTCTCGGCCTGGTTGAAGTAGCGTCCGTCGGTCGAGAGGGCAGCCTTGTCGTGCGTGATGACGGCGTAGCCAGCGGAGCCAGTGAAGCCACTGATATATGCTAGGGTGTGTCAACGGATGCGATATACGATGGATAGCGGGGGTTTCTGTTCTGACCTCGGCGGGCGTCACATGGGGCAATGTACTCGCTCTGATGGCTGTCTTCAGAAGGGACCACTGCATGGCGTCAGCTGTGTGTGTCTACAGGTTCTGGCGGGGTTGGACCTACTGTAGATGTCGACATTGCGCTCCTTCATGAGCTTGCGGAGCTCCGCCAGCCGTTGCGAGGTGTCTACTTTGGCCATGTCGATAGCACGCAGGGCTGCAGAGGCGTGAAGGGGTCGGACAGAGGAAAACGGAGTCTTTGCGGCTACATATGCAGCGGCTGTCGCGTGGGACCGCCTTAAGAGGCGCGGGAAGATCATAAAGGAGTGACACGCTGGTTCGCGCCTACGGTCAATCGGTGCATGCACGACACCCCGCCTACAGCTTCCAACGCCGCCTGCGAGATTGACTCTTGCCAAGCATAGGGACCCTCACGCTCAGACACCGGACGGCGACCACTTCAAATTGGCCGCGTCGTCTTTGATCCTCGACACGCAGCGGTCAAGGCCATGGACGTGCCTGGTTGCGGTTTGCTCATGACGCTGCCCCACTATACGGCCAGGTAGACGTGAGTTTACTCACCCGCGCACTTTGCCTAGTCCTACTTACACCACAACTGCACCTGGAGACGGCCCAGGTATGCACAGCTTGCAACTGTCTTAATAATACACACCTCCAACTGCAACTCACACGTCCTGTAAGTGGCACAATTTGCATCTATCTGGCGCCTTGTTCCACCCCTCTGGTCGCACCTTCCTACTTTGGGCGCCACCGCGACCTAGTTTTTGGGTGAATGTATCCCCACACACCACGGCCAATGATGACATCTGTGCACCCCTAACCGCACTCGAGCCCGCTGTTTCTCTTATACCCATCACCGGCTCTCGTATAGTTATCGTCGCTTCGGCCCCGACCGACACCACCGACTCTTGCAGACTTTGATCAGCACCGGAAAATAACGCCATCAACAAAATCAGAGAAAAAAAAAACCATCCCGCTGACACTGGCCCCAGGCACAACATGGCTAGCAATGGGGCGCAGTCATTTCCATTGCCGTATGAGGAAATCGAGCGCCTAGTCAAGTCCTTGTACGAACCTGGTCAGGCAAAGAAAATCTCCGAGACTGAGGCCACACTACGCGTACTCCAGCGCTCGCCTCAAGGATGGGAAATCGCAAATGCTCTTTTGAAAAGCGATGACGAGCAAGTCCGCTTCTTTGGCGCTCTCACCCTGACCGTCAAGCTCAACGCCGACTCAGCCGAGTTGAGCGAAGAAGAATCAGAACAGCTACTATCAACCCTCATCCATCACCTCGTTTCGCGGCCTACTTCGTCGATTGCAACTCGCAAAATCAGTTCAACCTTGGCCCAGTACTTTACCAAGCCCATCTCGGTATGGACCCAGTGTATCAGGAGCTTGGCTGCCTCTTTTGCCGCCCAGCGACCAGTTTTGGATGATGCGCTGAGCGAGCACCCTTCAACATGGGATCTTTTGCCGCAATTCTCCGACGATCAGCTTCTAGTCATGCTTGACTTCGCCATGAGTCTAGCAGACGAATCCAAAAAGCCCTCGAATGTTCCAGACCGGAAACCTCATGAGCGCATGGCGGCAAACGTCGAGAGCGTTGAGATTCTCCTTCACGTGTCTTTCGCTCGCGGTATCAAGTGGCTGTCGATATCCATTGATGACCCAAACTATGCACAGTCCGTACAGCAAGGAGAGAAGATATGCATAGCGGCCCTGAAATGTTTCACAGGGTGGATCTTCTATGCTCAATCAGAGTTCAAAGACAGCCCAGAGAAACTCCAGCATCTTCGCTCTGTCAACGAGCTTGCTCTGACATGCCTCGAGTATCATGTTGATGATGCCATGGAGCTCGTAGCTGAGATTCTTGAAAACTATCCCACCTTTTTCGAGAAGAAGCATCAGGAGATGCTGTGGTCGGCCATCTCTGGCCCTTGGGGTCTGGAAATCCTCAAAAACTCGGATGCAGAAACCGTCTCGCTTGCAAGAATCATTGTGGCGTATGGGCAGATTCTACTTGAGTCCAAGGTCATCTACACCCAGCCGGACAACACACACTATCAACAAGTCATGTCTTTTCTGCATGACCTTCTCAAGTATCCGGAGCCAGTAGGGGCAGAGGACGAGGTTGCGCCCGTGGTGCTTGACTTTTGGAGTAGTTATGTCAGCGCCATTGCCGAAGAAACGTTCATACATTCCTCAGGGGAGCAGGTACCAGCATGGATGGATACCGCCAAAGCCAACGTTCTCCAAGCGGTATCCGAGCTCGTTCAGAAAATCATCTACCCAGCAGCTGACGTTACCGATTCCTGGGACTCTGATGCCAGGAAGACATTCAAAGTATTCCGTGTCGATGTTCGCGATATCATCATGGATGCATATGATCCCCTACGAGATATATTGACTGATCAGTTCGTCGACTTCGCCCTGCACGGTTTGAGCGCAGGAAAGTGGCTAGATCTTGAGACTGGGTTATTCGGCCTCATCGCCATCGCTGATGCGTTGCACCAGAGTTCGGACGACCGTCTACTTAAACTCTTCGAACAACCACTCTTTTCAGCGATATCCAGCAACCCAGATGTACCTGCAATAACACGGAGGACGGCTGTCGAGCTCGTCGCTGCTCTGAATCACTTCTTCCTTCGAAATCCGCGCTTCCTCCCTCAGGTTCTGCCTTTTCTGCTTACCGCTCTGGCTCAACCAGCAATTGCACACGGTGCGGCAAAATCATTTGCTTCGCTATGCTCTGAATGTCGCAAGTCTTTGACAGGGGAACTAGCCTCTTTTTTCCAAATGTACGAGCAGTTCATTACATATCCAACGGCTGAGGAATTTACCAAGAGCATGGTCCTGAAAGGCATTGCTGCTATAGTGCAGGCCCAGGATTCAGAAGAGAAGCAGTTGGAAGGTGTACGACAACTCTTCCAGTACATTACTAGGGACGCTATGCAAGCGATCAACATTACAAAAGAGGGGGGAGATGTAGAGCAAGGCCAAGTACTCGCATTGACAACATTAAAGTGCTTGGCAAATGTTGGAAAGGCTATGCAGGCTTCAGACGAGGAAGTGGTGGACCTCGCATCAGGCAAAGAACCTTCTACGTTCTGGTTACAAGGCCCAGGAAAGGAGATCCAGAACCAAATCATCAATCTCGTCAATTACATGGCTCAGGTGTTTTCTGGTAATGACGAGATCATCGAAGCCGCATGCAGTGTTCTGCGCACCGGGTTCAAGGAGACGGTATCGGGGCCTTTCGTCTTACCACTGTCTGCAGCAATCGATTTCATCACCAAGACGACCCTGCAAACACCAAGGCTACCATTTGTGTTAGAGACTGCATGCTGCTGGATCTCGTCACATAAGCACGAACAACCCGAAGGCTTTCAGCAACAAGCTCAGCGTTTGCTCCAGCACAATCTGAGCATTATGCAAGCATTGCAGCATCCGAGGAATGATCCAGAAATCGCTGTTGGCTGTATTGAGCTCATTCAGAACTTCATCAACGCTGATCCGCGTATCATGACGCAAGAGTCCCCAGAGAACCTATCAGGAATGTTCGGTTTCACAGTTGAATCGATCAAGTCTCCTGAGGTATTACCGAAACGTGCAGCTGCCAAGTTGTGGAAAGATATATTCGAGCTCGCAGGCAACCCATCCAGCCCCCATTATGTCACAAGCCAGGAGATTGTCGCCCACTTTGGGCCTTCAGTCTGCTTTGCACTCATGGCAAATGTCTGTGGGGAGGTCGATTTTACCAGCCTGGAACACATTGTCGCTCCTCTCCGTGCTTTGATGAGAGCCGACAAAAACGCGAGAGCCTACATCTCAAACTCGTTGGCAGAACAACCGCTCCTGCAACGCTTCCAACAAGACAGGGGTGTTCAGGACATGGTGAGAAAGCTAATCGAGAGCATGTCTAGGTATGTTTGTTACATGGCCGTGACCTGTGTATTCGAGAGCTAACGTATGTACAGAAATGCAAAGAACAGCATAGCTTTCAAGGACACAGTAAAGGCGTTCTGGCAGAGTTGCAAACAGTTGCAAATGCAGCTCCAGCCGCAGGCGATGAATCCAGCGCACCGCTTCGCTCACGGGTTTCCTTAGCTGACTGCATACGGAGCGACTCGCGAAAGAATCGTAAAACCTAGAATTCAGCAAACGCAGCCATGGCGAACGTCAAGCCAAACGACAATTTGAAGGCAACATTATCCTGCACCAGGGACCTGACGTTCATCGACTTTAACCTGCGCTGGAGGAACGAGTATGGTATAACATGAATACCTCGCGACTCAATAAACTAGCACATGTGTCAATTTTAAGTCCCGTGTTTGAAGCATAAGCATGCCATATGAGTAATGGGAACTGCATGGTCGACCAAGATATCCCAGGATACAGGGGCGTTACAAGAATACATCATAGGTAGTTGAATAGAGCTTCAAATGATTGAGATGTCAAACTCACCTGCAAAGCAAAGATACCCAATCCAATCAACACGGCCAACGGCTTGCTGAATACACTGATCCCCAAACCTCCAAGAACGCCGAGAATGCTTCCCATACTGATTTGTCGAATTGCTCTGGGATTGGCCGCGCCTGATTGAGTAATGACGGGGTTTTTTGCTTCGTTGGTATAGTTGTTCTTCAAATCACTTGTAATTTTGGTGATAGGATCGGGCCCATCGCAACGTATGCGTTGCATATTCTGAAACTGATATGCAAGCAAAGGTGTCGAGAGAATGAGCGGCGTGCTGAGCACCAGGCCTCTTCGAAGACCAGGCAGAAGGAATGACATGTTGATGTGTTTTTGTGAGTGTCCAGTGCCACGGGAGAGCTGTTGCTGAAGGTATACGGAAAGCTGTTTTTCGAAGCTTCGATCGGCTGTGATGCGGGCAGAAGAACGAATATTGCGAGTCGGTAGCAAGATGCGTGGGGTGAGGATGTGTAAAGGGTATCGCGTCCTGTCAAAACCACTCAATCCCAGAGGCTTTCGGTACATGGATGTTGTGTGTTGAAACAAACTGCTGACATTTGGGGGAGCTGACTTCCGAGATAGTGATGTCATTGGTTCACATGGCGGCGTTCTGACCAAGCTGCTTTGGGCTAGAACCAGGACCCTGAGTTCGTGAGCCTCAAACGTAACGTCGCGTCTTCCAATACCATGTTGGACGTGTCGGAATTCTCTAGGCACTGACGGGCGCTCGCCATGACAATTTTCGCTCTTTACAACCTCTCAATTGACTAACTGACAGGCAATTACGTTACAATGGCGCCCCGATCACTTTTTCTGACAATCGCAAACCTGCTGATCCCAGTCGCGATACTGGTCTTCGCAACTGGCTTCTTTCCGTACAAACCTTTTATGCCCGGTCTGGCCCAGTATGAAGACCTTGGGTTCTCTGAGATTCTCGGCAAGGATTGGCAGAAGCCACCTACCCCGCCCTTCGACAAGGTCGTCTTCATGGTCGTCGACGCGTTGAGAAGCGACTTTGTGTACGGAGAGGATAGCGGCATGACCTTTGTCCAGAGGTACGAAAGCCTTCAAAGAAATACCCTCAAAAGTCGTACCCAGCTGAAACGTCTCTAGTCTGATACGCGACGGAACCGCACTACCGTTTACAGCCCACGCAACGTCTCCTACAATCACTATGCCGCGTGTAAAAGCCATCACTACAGGCTCTATCCCCTCCTTCGTAGACGTAATCCTTAACTTTGCCGAATCAGACACAACGTCGACACTCGCGACACAGGACACATGGCTCGCGCAAATCAAAGCAAAAGACTTTGAAAATGACAAAGGGAAGCTGGTCATGTACGGCGATGATACTTGGTTGAAGCTCTTTCCAAATGTCTTCGAACGCGCAGATGGAACGAGCAGCTTTTTTGTCTCGGTTAGTCATAAGCGCCCTGTCGTATATAGGAATAATAGAATGTTGATTTCAAAATGTAGGATTTCACAGAGGTTGACAATAACGTGACAAGGCATGTTCCGAATGAGTTATTGAACAATGACTGGAATGCAATGATCATGCATTATCTGGGTCTAGATCACATTGGTCACAAGGCTGGTCCTAAGAGGTGAAGACAGCATTCTAGTTGTCAGTCCAAAGTACTAATGGTTCTATAGCCCCAACATGATACCAAAACAGATTGAGATGGATGGAATCGTTCGCGATATTTACACTGCTATTGAAAACGAGGATCACCTCTCGAACACGCTGTTCGTTCTTTGTGGCGACCATGGTATGAATGATGGCGGTAACCACGGAGGCTCCTCACCCGGCGAGACATCTCCAGCACTCGTTTTCATGAGCCCCAAGCTCACCAAAATCACCAAACCTGCAGATAGGCAGAGCCCAGTAAAGCCAAAGACTGAAGGCGAATTTGACTTCTACCGCATGGTTGAACAGAGCGATATCGCCCCAACACTGGCTGGCTTGCTGGGATTTCCGGTTCCTCAGAATAATCTTGGCGTCTTTCTCAAGGACTTCCTTCCCTTCTGGGACGCACGTAAGTAGGAGCACTAGTTGATTGATGGGTGCAGCTGACGAAGTCTAGCTTTGGATCGTACCCAGCTTCTCTACCGCAATGCAAAGCAAATGAAGGAGATTGTTGCGGCCAAGTACAGCAACCTGAAGTTTGAGGAGTCACTGATGAAACCAGATGACACTCCTGAGTGCGCAGAAGGATATGACGTAGGTTCTGCGATATGATGACTCGCAAAAGACTAGCTACTGATATGCTTAGGCAAATGATGGCCAAAAGCTGGCTTGTCTCTGGCGAGCTGTTATTGCTTCGTTGACTGATGGAAAAGGCGATGCTGCAGACTTTTATAAAGTAAGTTTACGCCGCTGACTGCGGTAAATCAAGTTGGAGGATCATACTAACGATATCAGTTCATGCACATGGCTCAGGAGACCATGTCCAGCACAGCTTCTAACTACAATCTTCCACGTCTTTTCATGGGTACAGGGCTGGCCTTGCTCATCTGTACCTTGGCTTTCTTCACTCTCCCTTCCTTCCGACCCGTCACACCCGCTGGTATCTACTTTAGCCTGTCTGTCGCCTTGTATGCCATCCTTATGTTCGCGTCATCTTATGTGGAAGAGGAGCATAACTTCTGGTACTGGGCTACGTCGGGCTGGTTCTTCTGCCTTTTCTTGAGCAACATGCGAAAGGAATGGTACAGCAGACGGCTGTTTCACCCCGCCATCATGGCACTAGCCATACACAGGATCATAAGGAGATGGAACCAGACTGGACAAAAGTACGCTGGTGCTGATGATATTGTGAACAGCGGCTTGTTTCATGGAAGGAACTCCGCTATTCTGTGGGTGCTTATTGGCGCCACATACATGGAAGTCACCATTCGGCTAGCGAGGCATGTCGCGCGCTCTATTGGAACATTTGAGACTAACCAAAAAGCTCATAATGTCGAAATTGAGTCGACAGACCAAAACCGCATGTTTGGTGCCATGGCTGTGCTACCGCTCTGTGGTACGGCATTCGTCTTCAAGCTTGCTTTCACTGCAAAGGATGCGCCAGAGTTGACAAGCGGCATCAGCACGGATCTGATGGCGAAGATAGAAACGTTGGATCTCGTTGGTCTTGCACGCATGGTATTTGGTGGTCTGCTTCTGAGCGGATGTTGGGTTACCTTTGGGGAATGGACACGATCGAATAGGAGAAAGAGGCGTGGAGCCCAGGGTAACGGCGGTACGTCAACTTCTCTCCGTGAGGTCTTTTTCTCAGAATCC
The DNA here is from genome assembly GCA_020744315.1 of Curvularia eragrostidis. Taxonomy (NCBI): domain Eukaryota; kingdom Fungi; phylum Ascomycota; class Dothideomycetes; order Pleosporales; family Pleosporaceae; genus Curvularia; species Curvularia eragrostidis. The sequence continues at coordinate 3,275 of JAIRCK010000049.1, read as the reverse complement.
CTACTGACAGCAATAACTATTCTAGATTTGGCCGTCGCATTCTTCGACCTAACCACGCTCTTCCTTCTCACTCAAACAAAAGCCCAGAACATACCTCTGTACTTCCTCTTCCGCCTCCAGTACCTCTGTCTCTGTAAGTTTTACTGGATTATAAAAACAAGACATACCCAGTTCCCTCTACATCCTATCATATTCCGATTAGCTAACCACACCGAATTATACATAGCTTTCCTCGACCTCACTCCAACAGCCGTGACACTAACCACGCTCCTCCTCTCGCAAGCCGCCTTCTTCGCCCTCGGAAACTCAAACTCCATTTCCTCTATCGACCTCTCAAACTCGTACAACGGAATATCCGGCTACAACGTCATCGCCGTCGGAGTGCTAGTCTTTGCATCAAACTGGGCTGGTCCCATATACTGGTCTCTCGCGGGCCTCTTGCTGCTTGGCTCCCACGGCCAAATGCAGCGCTATGTGAACACGTCGGAAATGCATGTTGCCGATTGGGTGGCTAAAGAGCGTGAGTGGCTCAAGGAGCTAGCGAGTAGGGAGGACAAGGCGAGAGAGACTCGGGCAAAAAGTGAGGAGTGGGTGGGACATGTAGCGCTGTTGACGTTTTGGACCGGTGCCATGCTGGCGGGTGTTATGCTGGCTTGCACGATCTTGAGACAGCATTTGTTTATATGGACCGTGTTCAGCCCGAAATACCTCTTCGCGATGGCTTGGGGCATCGCGTGGCATCTGGGTATCACGCTGGGTTTGGGCGGATGGGTTTGGTGGCTGGGAAGCTGGTGAAGATTTGAAGTGGAGGATTCATATGGACAATGTGCTCATCTCGTACACATTTTATTGTCATCACACAGAGGTTTTGGCATCTCGAAATTAGTATTTTGCTTTATTCTAGCTAATGTGTTTCTGAACTCCCAACTCTAGTTTGGATGTATGAGTGCTACGGACAAATTGTAGAAATGGCCCTTGAGTAAGACACATTGCCCTGTTTCTATATCCAAGGAAACCGCTTGCCCTAATCCGCATCCTCCCAGTCCTCGTCTCCGCCTTGGTTCTGAGTATCTACGTTTTCTGTTCCGTTTTCTCTTCTCCTACTACTTTTCCTTGCTCTTCACCCATATTGGCCCTACTCTCTTCAGTACTTTTCCTCCTCGCCTCCTCCTTCTGCTGCTCCGCATCCCTCTTCCATCGTTCTCGGACCCTCCTCTGTGCTGCCCCTTTCGCAATATCCCTTCTTAAAGCTTTTATTTTGTCGGGCTCCTCAACGGCGTTCCAGCGCACTCCGTCCTCGGCTAGCTCTCTAGGATCGTAGCGAGAGAGCTCAACAAACATCCTCTCGCCGCAGCACGCGCATTCGACCGCTTCGCCGGGCGCGATTCCGGGTGGAATAGAACCAGGGATTCTCAATCTAATCGGTAGTTAGAACAGACGAATGTTTAGTGAATTGTTCTCTGGTTCTGATATCTCCATCGGTGAGGAATACTTACGCGGTAGATGGTCCTGGAAGTCCGACTCCATTGTCGTTGTGTCCTTCCTCTGTGGTCTTAGGGACATTCTTCGCGATGCCTCTTTCGTTCAAGTTTCCACAATACTCACACCTCCATCTGTCTTGTTGCTTTTCTACATCTATCATCTTGCCTTTTCAAGAGTCTTTCTTCGTAAAAGCGTCGTCACGCCATGTGTCTGATACGGGATTCCGTGTGACGACTGAGCCACGTCTCTGCATTGGAGAGGCCTGATCGTGCTGCGGATCATGAGGGAACTTTTCTGGGAAAGTAGAGGCCCGGGAGTGTGAGGGTGGCGGTTGGGATGGTAGTGAAGAAGTAAGTCCAGAGATGGACAGACGGCTTAGCCCTGATGAGATGGACGAGGTACGGCTGATGATTGCGGCTCTGAATGAATGGATGTATAAGCAGAAGCTCAATCTGAGTTATTTGGGATCTTGAGGAGAATATTGTGCAGAGTCGCCAGCTCTAATGTTTTCTCAACAAAACAGCATGCTGTTGAAAATAAGAATACGCAAGGAAGTGAGACATACGCGTCACTCTCTACTTCCTCTGGGCTCTTTTTCGAAAACGACAGCTCCGGTTCTGCTACCGTTTCCGAGCCCGAAATGTCTCGACTGGTACTAGCATCCCCAATTCCTTTGTTTCTACACATATTCAGTTGGTCTCTATTTTTTGACGTTTTCTTTTACAGTTTTGTCTCCGGAGGCTGCGAAAAGGTACCAGTTCTTGCCCTTGTTCGGTCCCATCAGAAGCCGTTTCCTATCCGTCTGATCCACCTTGGCTCATCGTGAGGGATTTAATTTAACGGACGGTAACGATGTGTAGCAATGGTAAGATACGAGTGCGTGATAACGATAGTAGGCTCATGGGTAGTGAACAATGACAAGAGAGAAAAATAACAAAAAGTCCCTTATAAAAACACACAACCGTTTCCACTCATGGAATCATCGCAGTTTCCCAGGGTGTATTGCGCCTGATCACTTTCAGGGCCTCGGAAATTGCGTGGGAGTATGTGGAAAGCAAGCTCTGGCGACTGCCGCGCGGTTATCTGAGGATTAAATGAGTTGAAGTCAAGAACATTATTATTGATCCAAGAGAAGTACCCCTGAGGAAAAGATGAGATAAAGAGAAAACAGAGCCAAAAGGCGTGTTTGTAAAGATTGCACATGTAGTAACCACCACATACCGACTAATTTACGCTCGGTAGCTTGATTTTCACTTTCATCTTATTATAATAACACTACCTCGACCTAGACTTGGTTATTTCAAATCGTACCCCAACCCACGCTAGATTTTTTACACATATTTGCCAGCTTAGGGTTAATGCAGAAGGTCTAAATCAAAAAGTGCGTCCCACTACGTAAGAACGAATATGGTACCTATTGAGAATCCCATGATAGCTCAAAAATTACATAATATAACCATTGAAATTAAGCTGATACAATAAACACCACCGCCCTGGTCATGAGAGGCCAAACTTGAGGAGTGATTGGTGGCGGTACTTTGATAGTAACGTGTTGGATCAGTAAGCTGGCCAGATCAGTAAGCTGGCCGCCCCACCAAACTTGACGCGACGCTCTGCGCAATTGATCCACAACAGCGCAATAAAATGATATAGAATTGAGATGTATAAATTATTATTTAGCTTTACACGTAGTGCGAGTGTGTCCTTGAATATGGCACTTCGTGCACGTTGGCGGCGCGCGCCGACGCCGCTCACCAGCCTGGCTCTAGCTAGCCTCCATGACCACTGTTTCT